>WAAE01012626.1:0-66297 GCA_013400495.1 Nicator chloris | reverse complement strand
TTTTTTTTTTTTTTCTCCTGTGGGGAAGAGGGATTCACTACATTCAGTGACCTGATTTTTTCTTAAAAAAAGTAAAGTAAAATCGGTTAAAATTCAACTTACAGTTGCTTTTAATTTCTCTATTAGAAGTTTCTGTCCCTTAGTCAAATGACAGTTCATTTTTTAGAAAGGAGAGTATTGGACAGCCAAACTTTTCTCTGAGGGCTGTTGCTTCCCGTCTGACTTTAACACAAGTATGTTCCACTTTGCAATGCATGGCCAATAAGGCAAACTGCTTTTGTAGAAGATATTTAAAGCAGTTAGTGAAGAGCAAAAGTAGCAGCTGCCTTTAAAATTTGAGTTTAAACACAATCTTCCCACCTCAACTGATATTTTTAATTTATAAAGGACAGTACAGGACAGAATCCAAGCCATGTTTTTGGGTACATGAGAAATCTACATGAATGTTTGTCTGTGGCCACATAGTCTAACATGATGAGGATCCTAATGAATAAGTATAAATGACACATACGTTCTCTTTCCAGGAATCAGTAGCAGAGGATGTGCCTGGCATTATTACCAGGAGATTAGCAAATCCAGCTCTGACAGAATGGGGAAGAGGTTCCCAGTCTGAACACTCAGATTGGATTGCATTGCAGTTGTACAATTAACATCAGCAGGTACAACCTGATTCTTGGTTGCCCCAAAGCTTAGCAGCAAATCTGGCTGTTTAAGTCTGAGATACCTAATTACATGCATCAGCACAAGGTGTCAAGCAGTCCTGTCCCTTCTTGGCACCTTGCAAGAGTGTACCTTTTTTGTTGTGTGAGGTCTTCAGTATGCCAGTGACCCTGCAACATCTCTGCTGTGCTCTGACCCTTCATCGGGGAGAAATAAAGATGTTGTCCTTGGGAATCTCCCTTCACTGGTCCTTCCTGTCCCTGTTGTTGGTTTGGAGAAGCAGCTCAAGGAGCAGCACTCTGCCTCTGTGCATGGGGAGTGGTCACACTGCACAACACAAAATGGGGCTGTGCGGGGTAGGTGGCTCTGGGTGGAGCACAGGGTTGTGCTAAACAGAAATACAGGTACAGTCACAGGATCAATGACAAACTGTGTTTTCATTCCTCGATATTGTGTGTGTTTTCTGCCCTGGTGCCACTGTATGTGCAGTTTATTTTCCAGCATTAGTGTGGAAATTACTTGCCCTGAATTGTAAGTCAAAGCAGTCAAAATCTCATTTGCAAACCTAATGGGAGCTGGTATAGATCCTGGGGTACTATAACTGTGTAATGTGCTGACTGCCACCACTTTTTGAATTGTTCAGTGCTCTGACATGTAAATAGGACCTGGTTGTTCTGATCATGCAGATGCTGAAAATTGATAATAGGATTATTTGTGTAAGAAGATGAAGATGGGACGAGCGAGAATAAAAAAGAGAAATAAGATTAGAAGGACTGTACCAGTTCCTCTGGATCTGTGTATTAGAGTGAGAACAGTAGTGGGAGCTTTGGAGAGTTTGGTACAAAAAATCACATAAATACAAGAAAATAATTATTTCCTAAAGGGGGCCATTAAATGATGTAGTTTATTCGCTAAGTTTAACCAGGGCAGGTCACAAATTCATGCCCTCTAACTAAAGGCAATACCTTCTATTTCCTCTAATTTCTATAATATTCTCTGCATCAAGAACCTCCTTATTGTGAAGTTCTGTGAGCACTTGCGTGTCTTCTCTCAGTGCCTGCCCTTCTGCCAGGACTCGGTGGAAAGGAAGCGTCATAATTCCCCTCCCCTTGACTATTGAGACGCATTTAATCTGCAGTGTATTGCCAGGGCTGGGACCTGATCTACTGTCCCTCCCTCAAATTCTTTATTTCTTGACTGATGATTAAACCCCAAAAAACATCACCCCCACGCTGCCCGTAAGTGCATATGTGCTCCCACACATGCTATACTTAAGGCAGTCAGTGCTGGCATTGTAAGTTTGATGCCTTTGAGCACTTGACCTGACACCTAACTTTACAAATCTAAATCGTCCTCTTCGGTAAGAGCAACCTGGCTCACAAGATGTTTTCAAAACTAGAGTATTGCCAGCTAGTTCCCTACTGGCCCCTCTGAGCTTTTATTTTAAGATGTTCCTGCTTTCAAAGATAAGCATGAGGCAAACAAGACTGCTCCAAACCCCAGGGGAACAGCAGTCACACACTTCTACTTTAGTCTATGCCACCGTGCAGGCGGCTGCATCATTTAATTGTCACTAAACCCAGAAGAATCTGTTTGTTCTTTTCTTGTGTGTGTGGAAAGAAGTAGGAAATCTCTCTGAATGATGCCAAGGATACTGCTATTTTGTGATAACTAGCAGGAAATAACAAGAGTAAGGACAGAAAGAAGGTCAGTTGACTGGAATTCTGTATGGGAAAATCTCGAAAGTTGATCATAAAATTTAATTGCATACATATCCTGGGGATAATCAAATATTTTGTTTCTATTTGCATTTTTTGCTGACTTGTTTCTATGTTCCAATGCGTTTTTTCTGTATATGGGCTATTTGCAATTTGCTGTGAGAGAGTGTTTTGAGTTCCAGATCTCTCTGACATGACGCTCCAGAAGCAGCAGTTATTTCCAATGGACTTTACTGTCTCTATGTTTCTCATATTTCCTCTTTTTTCTTGCCTTTTCTGCTCATACCAATTGATCTTGTGTAGAATGGCATGAGTTGCAGTGCTAATTAAGGATCAAGGATGCCTTTGTAAAGTAGTTCTGTCTTGGAGGACAGAGTAGATCTGCTTTTATCTTTCTGTGTCTTGCACCTAGAGCACTATTTTAGGAGAAGCTATTTCACAAACAACTTGGGATAGAAAAATATAAGTTCAGGAAAGCACTTAGGAAAATACTAGTGTAGCAGTATCTAACCTGTGCTAACATGCACAACACCAAGCAAATGAAGTGCATTGAGCAATATTAAACTTTGCTCTTCCACTCACTCTCTTGTTTCCAGGTTCCTATTGCTATTAATGGTGTTGAGGGACCCTTGAGGAGAAGGAAGGATGTCTTCTGCAAGAGTGACTTGTGTCTTTCAGAGAGAACTACAACAGTGAGAATCCCATGTGATTTTTTGGTCATAAACTGTCACTGCAATTTTGTTGGTGTACTTTAGCTAGAATGTTATTTCAATCACTGCAGCTGTAAAATGTGATGGACAGCTTTGGTTTGTCCTGTCCTGCAGTAACAAAGTAACTTTGGATTCAGTATGGGGTTTTTTTTAAAGATTACAATAAAAGCACTGTAAAACTGAGCAACAAATAAGTTATTTATATAGCATTAGAATTCTATTTTGCCAGTGCCTTGACAGGTTGATGCCCAAAGAAGACACCAAGTGTCTAATCATTATACAGTCCTGCAATAATAAGTGGTGGAAGGACCAGTGAAGCACATATTAAAGACATAACTGAAGTAGTTCAGTGCTTATTTTGTCCCCAGAGAGGTAGCTATTACTTCTTTTCTGGGTGGAATTATCTCTAGAGTCATTGTCACAGATATGGCATGCAGAGAACCAAGAAGAGTTTGAAAGGAAGGGAAGTTGAGATGCTGAACAAAGACCTGGAAAGAGGGAGTAAGTAGAAGGCAGAGGGAAGGTAGCAAAATGCTGGAAGGTATTAGCTAAGAGAAAGAAGTTACTAAAAACATAACTGATGTTTGATTGGCATAACAAAAGAGAAGCTCATAGATAAGAGTACAAAACCCCCAGAGATTTGTTTTGTAATCATAAGTTCTATTTTAATTCAATTTTCATTTAGCCTTAGCAACCAGCTTAACTTTCTGTGCAGAGAGGCAACCTTTGTAATGCTCCAGAAATGTTCTGTACATGTTCTAGGATGCTCTCTGGCTTCTTTTTTTTTCCTTCTTATATGCAGAGAGTCATGGCTTACCTGCATCATTGAGTAAGGAAAAGACATTAAACCCTTTTAAAGTGATTAAGACAAACCAAGAAGATGTAACATAATCTTTTTCTGCTTCAACTGCACTTGGGTATCTCAGCAATCACCCATATTAATTAGGCAAGTGACTTAATATCTCTCATAGTGAAAGAGCAGCAGATGATTTGCCTGCTGAAACACTGTGTTTTTGTATTATCAGGGCTCATCCAAAAAAAGACCAGGGCTGCTGGCCAGAATGAGTCCAAATGCACTATGACAAAACATCTCCTCCCTCTTTCAGTGGAAGAGAAATTTGAAAACTAGCACATGAGGTCTCCTGAGTAGATGCATCATTTGCTTCCTGTAAACCTGGCAGCCAGATAGCCCTTCCTCATCTCAGTGGTGCCAGGCACTGGAAAGAGATCACTCAGGGTTGGTCCTCAGTGCTGGAGGCCAATGAAAGTAAGAAAAAATGTGTCAGGTGAGGATTTTCACAGTTAGGCTGTTAGACCCCAGATGAAGGTGAATGAAACTTCTCTTGTCCAGAGAAGGGCAACAAAGCTGGTGAAGGGTCTGGAGCACAAATGAGGAGCAGCTGGGAAAGCTGGGCTTGTTTAGACTGGAGAAAAGGAGGCTCAAGGGAGACCTGACTCTCTACAGCTGCCTGAAAGGAGGCTGTAGCCCTGTGGGGGTTGGTCTCTTCTCCGAGGCAACCAGCAACAGGACAAGAGAACATTGTCTCAAGCTGGCCCATGAGAGTTTTAGGTTGGACATTTGGAAGGAATTCTTCACAGAAAAGGTGATTAGACATTGGCATGGGCTGCCAAGGGAGGTGATGGAGTCACTGTGCCTGGAGGTGTTTAATGAAAGGCTGGATGTGGTACTTAGTGCCATGGTCTAGTGAACATGGTGGCGATTGGTCACGTTGCACTCAATGATCAGAGGTTTTTTCTGGCCTAGTTGATTCTGTGATTCTGTAACTAACAATTTCAGCAAAATGTAGCACAGCCTGGAGCACCGATTCATCACAAGCCAGTGAAACTGATACAAGTCTGCAAAATGTTTTGGTTTCAGTTAACTCAGGGTATTCAGGCAAAATAACTTTACTGGAAATATTTTGACTTGTTCATGACTCACTTGTTTTTACAAACCTAACACTCCTTTCCTCACAAAGCAGGTAAATATGCAGGCAAAGCAAACACATTTACTATAAAATCTGTGATACCAAAATTCTGTGGTTCTGAAAGGTGTTCTCAGTCTTACTCGAAACCATTTGAGGGGGTCAGGCACGTGTTCATGTGGTGACACTCACTATGTCCTGGCTTGGAAACGTGTTGCTTTGGATTTCTAGTTTTGCTTAGAACAAAAGATTGGCGAGGCATTTTGTGTCTCTTGGGGGTTGCAGATGGATCATAATGATATTCTTGTCACTGGTTGTGCCCAGCAAGGCTTCTGGACCTAATTACTTCTCACATAGCAGCTGCCAGGGACAAGAATAATTTTCACACTTGGAAATCATCTTTACTTGACTTGTGCACGTTTACATGCTGTTCTTCTCTCTAAAATACTCTTAGTGTAAGTGATAGAAGGAATTGTCTTTTTAATCATTGAATTTGAATTTGCTATACAGATTTTTCACTGAGTCTGTGGAGGGTTTTGGCTAAAAAAAAAGCATCCTAATTTTTAGGCATTTATTAAATGAGAAGAAGAAAGGCTGCCCTGGCCAAAACAGAGAGATTGACAAGATAGAAAACAAAACAAGGATAAATGGGACATTAATTTGCTTTCTACCCTTTGTCTTACTCTAATAGAAAAAAATAAGGCTTGAAAATTTTTTTTCCTTTAAGTTGTTCTTATTGTTTTAGCAATTTGTCAGTGTTGATGCCTGAATCTCAGAACACTTCAAGTCTTCGCAGGCTTCAGAACCTATACAGCCAAATATTTACAGATTTTTAGACCTCTAGCATAGATGAAATACTGAGTTACAGAGTGTGTATTACGATGTTAGAGGTCATCAAAGTGATCTGATTGAGAAGGGGTTGTGGTCTGAGTCCTTTCAAAAAGAAAATTATCAGATTTTTGCGAGGTTTTTCACTTTTATCAACATCAAAAATCTCAGCATTATAAAATAGTTTTAAAATAAGAATTACAAAAATGAATATGGATTTCCTAAACTAATAGAAAACAGAGAATAGAAATAAGTTTGTTTTAAATATTTTTTTACCCAAATCAAAAAAGCACTTCATGAAATAGTTGAAAACAATGTACAATGGTGTCTTTTTTTGATCTGTGAAAATATCAGCAGGATATATTACTATGAAAATTTTTACTTGTCAAATTCACTAATTTTTTAGACTGTATAAGTCTCTGAATTAGCTTTGTGATCAGTGATTTGCACTGATAACTTCATAAATTTATTAAATAATCATCTAATTTGGAAAGACCCATAGTCAGGTTATAATTTTTAATATTAAATTCCAGCCTGATAGCAAAAATTATCTCCCATCTACTTAGGTGTTATGGTTGCTATCATACATTTAATAGTATATTAAATTTCAGAATCTGAAATTATTGTAAATTTTAATTTTAATATCATATATTTTGACAGAGATATTCTTTCAAAGTTGAATCCACAAAGTTTACCGAACAACTTCAGACAGCATCATTGTGCAGAGTGTGACCTGTGCCTTCAGTTTGTCCCAGCAGAGCACTGGCTCTTGAATCATATGGATTCTCCCAATGTGAATATGGTTAGCAAGTCATTAGCGACCATTTTTTGGAAATCTGTTGGTTTGTTATTAAGATTGCAGTAGGTGTAGATTGTAGATGTTGTTACTAAGATGTAGTAGATGGTGGAGATTAGAAGGTCATGGTGCAACAAGTAAAATACAGTTTGGTAGCTGTTGAGAGAAAACAACCAAGTATTTGATAGTGGGCACTTTTAGATAACCCTAAGTTCTTCCTCTTGCAGACCTCACATGCTGTATAAATATCTGACAGAATATGTTCATGTAGGTTTTTATAAACTACTAAACCAGCCATCTGGTAACTTGGGGTGCAAATGTTAAACATCTGAGGTGTTTCAGGTTGTTTTTCATTAACTCACAGAACCATACTGAATGGATGTTTCAAAAGTCAGACTTGGAGTTGAAGAGGTCATGCAACTGGGTGAAGAAAGGAAGACAAGTGACCTCTCGGTGAATTTTAATAAAAGGTTAGAGATCACTTAGCTTGTTTTTTCTACA
The DNA here is from genome assembly GCA_013400495.1 of Nicator chloris. Classification (NCBI taxonomy): domain Eukaryota; kingdom Metazoa; phylum Chordata; class Aves; order Passeriformes; family Pycnonotidae; genus Nicator; species Nicator chloris. Next base: position 59,159 of record WAAE01012626.1, on the reverse strand, counting down.
TTATTGTAACTTTTCTATGACAGGATCACTTTTAAATGAAGAAATGGTGATCTTTGTTTCTGTTGCTAGAGCACATGGAGAAGTTAATCAGGTTCCAAGGCTGTTTCTGAAAAATTGGCATACAGACAGGTGACTGCAATAAAAATGACAAACTGCTGAAATACAAGGTGTATTTTATATCAGCCTGCACTTGGCATTCATTAATATATGGTGCACCGTATTCCAAGCTCTTTATTTGGTATTGACAGGGGAATAAATGGTGATTTGTTTTTAAGTTGTTTTTGTCATTCTGTGGAGGCAGTGGCTCTTCCTTTACACTCTCTACATCATTGACCTTGTTATCCTGTTTTCATAATTCCTTTCATGTTCTCTTTCACTGAAAAAAAAAAAAGAACCTTGTGTAGAGAAGAGACAGTCTCCTTTAATTTATTCAAGTTTCAGTTTTGTTGGACAAAACGGTAGAACAACATTGCCCTGCAGGATGAAATTCTAAACAAGCATGAAGACTGTGCATGTAATGCCACATTTTTTTGCCTTCTTGTTTGAGTAATGTGCAAGAAGTGGCTCAGAATCCCAAACAGGTTTGTATACCATGCAGTTCCTGTCCAGACCTTGAAAAGGCAGGAGTCCAGTTATAAGTCTGTGTTACCAGTTGTCAGTATGGGAGAACAAGAGGTTCAATTAATCTTTAGTTGACAGTGGGGAGCAGCATTTTATCTCTTTAATATGAGAAACAGGTTACTGGGCTGCATATGAATAGTCTGCATCTGTATCTGCTTTTATTCTATAATAATCTGTGAGCCACAATTTGCAGATTTTTGGAGTCATTAAATGGCTTGATAACCAAAGGAAAAATTAAGGGAACAGCCTAGTAATATTTAGGAACATGGGTAGCTTTCATTATTAAAGCATATATGAGCCATTTGGAGGATTTGGATGTTATTAGGGTTGTGCATTGTAGGCATTCTACGCACTATGCTGAAAATATAACCCCTAAAACAAACATACCTTTTAAGAAAAGGCAATGACTCCTCAAGTTACAGTTTAGTTCCAATAGAATCAGTCCCTGACAATTAATGTGATGGCTAATTTCAGTAAATTAGTTCTAATAGTTATCCCTTGCCTCTGTACCATATGAAGTGGTAGCTTGCATTTTCCATGCAGTATCCCGCTCCAGCCAGTTTGTGTGTGTGAACAGGGGGGAAAGGATGTGGGTGGTATTGCTGCAGAGTTTGCCATTGACAGGTCCAGCTGCTGTCCCACGGAAATCTGAGCTTGCAGGTTGAAGCAGACAAATGGAGCGATGTGACAGGCAGCTGTTACCCAGTATAAGTCTTGTAGCGTTAATTAAAACTAATCAGCTCCTGCTGTCTCTCTGCCTCAAGAATTAAGTTCTTAGTGAAAACTTCATTTATGCTTCAGAGTTATGAGGATGTATTCTTGTTATCATTGCCTACTTCAGGCAGCTCAAGCAGATCTCTGAAGTATGAGGCCTTTGGGAGTGGAGAGGAAAAGGAAAACGTTTCTACTAGTCAAGAAGCTGTTAACAAACAGCGAGGCATATTGTGGAAGAGCGTTAATTATGCTTTGCTACATAATTTATGTATAGAGATATCCAGCTTTTATGAAGCAACTAAAGAGATTAAGCTGCTAAACCCCTTGGAATCACTGTGAAGATCACTTTGCATCTAAAATAACTGAAAAATACCAATAATCTTGACCCCAAATCCTTTTTCAGGTAAAACTTCCTCACTTTTACAAGTTTCTGAATGAAGTAGTCATTTCACAGCATTGAAATTTAAAACTGCTAAAAGTGTATGAGAGTGAGCAAAACTGAGAAGTGGAATTTGACCAAATAATTTGAATATAAGTGTTTTTCTAATATAGCAGCAAGGTTACACACTGCATCACCTCATTGCAATAGTGCTTAGGTTGCGTATGTCATAGATAATGTACAAGTTTGTGAGCATTTTGAGGGTGGGAGGTTTTAGATTACCATAATCTAAGCAAGATGTGTGAGGTAAGATGTTGGCTTCTAGATGACAAATCTGTTTTTATGATTTCCTGAAATTTACTGACCTTGCCAAAGTACTGGCTTAATTTGTATCCCACTCTCTGGTCACGGGAGTGGCTGTTGCACCGTGTGGGAACTTGTCTGTCTGTCTCCGCTGTGGGTTTTGCTCACCACATTTGGAAAGTTTTCAGCTGGTAGTGTGTGTTATTTGTATCAAACTTACGAAAGAAGTGAGTGTTAAAACTCGGGTTCTTGTCAAACCTTTTTTTGAAGCCACAGACTTGACTCTTTGGGGACAGCTGCTTGAGGATGATGCAGGAAGGGGACAGGAAATCTCCCTGCTGACCAGCCTGTCCAGCAGAGGAGTGGCAGTGCCCTTCTTGAAGTAAGTGTTGGGATGCAGGCTTGAAGTGATGAAAAAGAGTTTAACCAAGGTATTGATGGAGAACAGGAACAAGTGCTTTTTCACGTGACCTTGTACAAGTGGGTTTGGAGTTTATTTTATGCTGGGATTCAGTCCTGAGTTTCAGCCAGTAGACCAGAGTCCTCTCCAAAGGGCTCATTGAAATGGAAATGGTTTTGCCCTGCTGCTGTGGAATGCAAATTATTTTAGGAATGTTCCTGGGTCTTGAGGCTTTCAAAAGCTCACACTTATAAGATTTATTTTTTTAGCTCATTTTATCCAATTCTCATAAGAAAATAAGGATCCAGAAAGATGATTGGTGCCTTGATCCTGACCCAGCAAAATATGAAGTGTAGGTTTGTCTTCATGTGTACAAATAGTTCCCTGCAAGTCAGTTGTGGGAAAACATGGGAAATGCAGAATTGCTTTGCTGGATCGCAGTCAAAACTCTGAGTGCTTTGCAAAGCCAAACAACAAGAGCAGCCCTCAGTAATGCAGGCTGGCAAGAGATGCCCTTTGGTACCTTTCCCTTGGAGTTTGTCTCCTTTTTGTTACTGTTTCTTTTTAAAAATTTGATATAATAGCTTTTCTTCTTATCAGGGCACTGGAGATGGGCAAAGACTTGTGTTTGATGCCTTGTTTGCTGCAGGTCTTTTGCTGACCAAAGCAGACCAGTGTCAAGTGATACAGGCTGGGAAAATATGATGAAAGACAGTGCCGTATTTCAGAACAGGAAGAATTTGCTTTGAAACATGGAGTGGGATTTTTTGGTCTTTGTGTTTCTGGTATCAGGGCACAGGATATAAGATGTATTTACTTTTAATAAAAATTGGGTTTTTTGCTTTAAACTGAAAACAGACTTGGATAGATTAGGTGCCTGTGTGTGGACTGTATTTGCTGATGCTACATGTTGAGATGATCATAACTAGGTTAGAATATTGATTGGTTGGTGGAGGGAATGGTAAGGCAGGACTGTTTAATGTATCCAAATTTAATGCTCAGTATAGCTTTGTCGAAAGATTAGCCAAGGAATCCAAAAATTTTCACTAGGATGACTCTTGAAGTCACTGGGAACTGACAGGGCTCTTGGCTGCTTGCATAATACAGCATTTAATCTAGGGAAATGTGTATATTGTTATAAAGTTTCCTTCAGTAGCAGAACCAGCTTATGTATTTGTATAGTGTCTATGTATCTGTAAACACAATTTAAAACTTTACCATGAAGGTAAATGAAATATCCTTAGTAAATACATCAGGGGGAACGTCCTTGAGAACAGGACTTTTTTCCACTCACAGTCTGCCTAATGATTTTGTACAGTTCTTTTACCTTTGCATAGTCCTTTGTAAAAGACTATTGTAAAAGACATTTATAATTTTGAGGTTTCCTTATTTTTTACATTCACAAAAAGGACTTACTTAGGGAACTTTTGCAATATTAGTGAGCCAAATTTCTGGATTGTGGACACAAGCTTTCCTGTGTTGTACTGCACAAGCTTTTTTGCTTAATCAAGGGAAAGTTGCAGAATCCTGTACATAAAGAAAAAGATGACAGCAAAAGAGTTTTCCTCTTTTGTAATTATAAAATAATACCATGACTTGAAAAAAACCCCAAGTAATTGTAAAAGTACAAATTATACTATTTCATATTATCAATAAAGTAACTTATAATTTCATCTGTTTTGCCAGTGAGGGACTCTACATGTGGTAGATTAAAAATGCACAGAATATCACTGTTGATCGGTGACATCAAACAAATCATGTTTGATGATTTGTGCTTAGCATGCACTAAATCCTGATATGGAGGTACATGTGGGACTAATACAAACTTCAGAAAATCTGCGTAGGTTTCATTAGATGAAGATTTTGGCCATACTTACTAATTTTTCCTTGTTAGTTCTCTATTAATCTTAAGTAATTTCTACATCATTATGATTTTCTTTCCTGTTCCTGAATTTGGGAGAGGAGAAACTATGTCAGCAGTTAGCCCAGCACAAGCACTAGCAGTAGCCAAAAGAACACAAGCAGGGACATTAGTGGAATGCTAACGCCGTGTGATGGGTGCGTTGTCTCCTGAAGGTGTTTTCCTCTGAGGGATTGCAACCTGAGTCATCAGGTGTGCTGAAAGTTAAACCCCAGCAACTGATTTCTGTGGTGGCAGAAAGAGAGTCCTTCCTGGTTTAATCTCAGTGTAAGTAGGTTAAGTGTGGTTTTCCTGTCGCATCTTTGCTTGTGTATTTTAGACATCTGCAACTCTATTACTTATCATAGATGTCTTGGAAAAATACATTTATTTGTGTTTTACCTTTATTTAGTTGAAATATGATAAAAGGTACTTAGATAACAATGTCACTTACATGAGGCTGTTGTGAATCTATAAATAAGCTGTGCTGGGCATTCTTCTGAGTATCCAGGAGTAGCACTGTGCCTTTTCAGCTGCATGAGTAAGGTGGACAGATGACTTCACATCTTCAGATTAGTCTTTTGATGACTGGTTAACTAATGTGCCTCTTTGGTGGGCACCATGAAACTGAGGTGCATTTAGGGGCTGTATAATGTCAGATCACCACAAAGAGTATGCCTGTGTTGACAGTTGTCATTGCTTTTGGACATTGTTTTTACGTGGAAAGCAATGTGAGGAATTCTATAACAACTTCTGAGGACTTGGTGGGGGGCAGAAGGTGACTGGTTCAGAACAGCCGTGTTTCAACTCACAGTGGGTTCATAAGTCAGAAGCTCTGATCCAGATCTTTGTCTCTGCATGGCATAGGTCTCTTTTGCAGGCAGCGTGTTCTCTTGTTATCTACAGCTGGCATCGTGTTGCAAGCACAAGGGTATCACGCAGTGTGAAAGCTTTTCCTGTTGCTGCCACTTATGTCTCTTCCCACATCTGGGCCTGCTTTTCCCTGGCCTTTCTGTGGCATGATGCTAGGGAAGAGAGACGTACATCTTCTGAAAGGGAGGTCAGTAGAAGAGCTCTGCCACATGAACCCACATGAGAATCCTTGGGTGTTAGATGCAGGGTGACTGTCTTGAACAACAAATGTAGTCTTACGTTGCAGATATTGCAAAGGTCCCTCACACAGCAGTTTCCTGGCTTCCCTTGCCATGGAGTTTGTTGTCTCTGGTAAAGATTAGCTTCAAGGCCAGGGAAACAAATGCTTTTTTGTAAAACCTTGTCGTCCTCCTAGAACTCTGCAGTGACCTGCAGCAGCTGTAGAAGGTGGAGTCTTTGGTGCCCTTTTTGCTGCCTCCCAGTGTGAACCACTGGTAAGCAAGGAAGTCATCAAGGCCATTGCTGGCAGCCTTCACGGATGTCTCGTGCATCATGAACAGCCCCATAGGTCCTGTGCAGGCTGGTTTTCCTTGCTCTGCATTTCCTTGTGGAAGTCACCTTTCCTCTGGTGTAGCAGTGACCTTGATCCTCATTGTAGGTCCTCCTCATGAACCTGGAAACTGCTGCCTGTTTTCATTACTTCCATGTCTTCTGCACCAGAACAGAGCAGGTAACAGGCATTGCCTTTCCCACTGCAGACTCTAGACATCTCGGGGCAGTCCTACCACCATCATATGTATCTCTTCTGAGTCATACGTGCCCACAGTGTGCCCACTACCATCACTTATAAAACATAAAATGCATAGTTGGTGAATTTTTGGCAACAGTGGAGCAACTGAAAATAGCCCAAACCCTAAAATCCTGACTCCTACACAAAATACACTGTCACATGTCCTTCTAGGCAGTGCAGAACCCATCCCCACTTCCTCTGACAGGCACAAACCACTTTCCACCACCACAAAGCATTGAACTTTTCGGCATTCAAAGTGCCTGTAATCACTGCTTGGCTATCTCTTGACCGTTAACATCTGTTATACTTAACCCGTCAAGTCTTCCTCAACCTAAATGAATAACCTATTTTTCCGATACCTGAAAGCCTGTAAAAAACTCATTAGGCTTTGCCTCACATTGTCAAGGCTGCAATTTTCATGTATGGGAAACATCCCCCACTCAGCTTCTCCTCCTCTTCTGCCTCTTCTCATTCATTGATGAGAAAGGAGGACACTTAAGAGCAACTGCAAACAACTTCTTTTGACTGTGTGGGCAGCACAGCAAGTTTGGCCAATATACCTACAACACTTCCTCTAAAGGTCAATGTGGTACATGGCCAGCCACCTGAGTTTCAATGCACAAGTGACTGATGTGGCCAGAAACCGCCAGGCACTGTGCGTCCTTGGCACAGTATATGTGGCTGCCATGGCTCTGCATGTGTTGGAGCGCCCTTGGTCAGGGGGCAATACGCTGCACAAGGGGTGCCCTCGTACCCTTGAAGACGGAGAGAGATTTATGGTATGTTTTTGTGCAGCTAGGATGACAGGCAGTTCTGGGTCCATGTTGAAGATAACTGCAGGTAAGAGCTGGCATAGATTGTGATGGAGCTTGTGGTTCTACTTAAACTCCCCTACCCCTGCAAATACACTTTGTCGTACTTATCCTCCCCCTGTCAGAGATAATGTCTGAACCAGCTGTTGGAAGAGGAGCAGTTCCTTGTGGTGGTGCGCCTGCAGTTCTTCTGTCATGGGAGTGGGTTGTCTTGCAGTGACTGGGATGCCCTCACAGAGGTGCTCCCTCTTGGTCTGTAGCTCCTGTGCCCTTCCCAAGGGCTGGACTTGGGCACTTGGGGTTGCTGTTGCTAACACTGTTTCATCATAGAATTGTACAGGGGAAAAAATTCTCAGGCGTCAGTGGCCTGTGGAGAAAAACACTTTGGTGATTTACCTCCAAAATTACATCATACAACAACCAAACCTTAATTGGGGTGTTCATGGACCACAGTGTCACTGTAACAAGGCTGGATGGAGGATGTGTGGGGGCCAGGGAGGGCATGGACTGAGGATGCACTTTCTTATGACAGGAGAGTGCTGCAGACCAGATGTGTGACAAAGAAGATATACTAATGACTCAAACCATATGGGAGGGAAGAGCTTGTGTTGTGGTGGTTTACCAGGTAATCACCCTGCAGACTGAATGCCAGGACAATTAAATAATTTTATCACAAATCTAGTTATTCAGTGGGGGAAATGAAATCTCTGTTAGATGATGGCACTGCTTTGACAGTGATAACATGCAGCCTGCTGTTTCTGGGGATGACAAAGGCTTGTGCATGTACAGCCACATATGGATACCATTAAAGTCCACTGTTCCCTCTGCAAGGGCTATGTTTTTAGAACTTAACACCACAGACAAGAGCCTTGCTCTCAGCCAGAATGGCGTGAAACTGCACAGTAGATTTTTTTCAGAAATAAAGTGTGTTCTGGATGATGGAAATCAGATTAGGATAGCTGCTGCTTAGGAAGTCTACTGTCAGCATGCCTATTTTTATCTGGAAAGAGGACTCACTCATGTCCCTCTAGCCTGAGGGCCACTTTACTGCTGCTTTCTCACAGCATAACTCAGTTCTTGCAACCAGCTCAAATTAATTTGGAAGTATCTTATGAACTATCATTGTATTTTTAAAAATGGAGATATTTTTTTGACCCATTTCAGTCAGCAACAAAATACTGTTGTCTTCATCAGAGTCAAGTTTTCATAGAATCGTAGAATAGTTTAGGTTGGAAAAGTCCCTTCAGATCATCAGTCCAACCATTAACCCAGCACTGGTACATGTCTAACCACCGTATCTACATGTTTTTAGAATATCCACAGGAATGGGGACACTTCCCATGGCAGCCTGTTCCAGTACTTAATAACTCTTTCAATGAAGACTTTTTTCCTAATATCCAGCCTAAACCTCCCCTGGCACAACTTGAGGCCATTTCCTCTTGTCCTGTCCCTTGTTGCTTGGGAGAAAAGACTCATCCCATGTGGCTACAACCTCCTTTCAGATTGTTATAGACAGTCATAAGGTCTCCCTTGAGCTTCCTTTTCTCCAGGCTAAACAGAGCCAGTTCCCTCAGCTGCTCCTCATAAGCCTTGTGCACCAGACCCTTCACCAGCTCTGTTGCCCTGAACTTGCTCCAGCCCCTCAGTGTTTTTCTTGTGGTGACGGGCCCAGAACTGATCACAGCACTCAAGGTGCAGCCTCACTAGTGCTGAGTACAGGGGGACAATCCCTGCCCTGCTCCAGCTGGCCACACCATTGCTGATCCAGGCCAGGATGCCATCGGCCTTCTTGGCCACCTGGGCACAGCTGGCTCATGTTCAGCTGCTGTTGACCAGCACCCCCCGGTCCTTTTCTCCCAGGCCACTTCCCAGCCACTCTTCCCCCAGCCTGTGGCACTGCCTGGGGTTGTTGTGACCCCCGGGCAGGATCCAGCACTTGGCCTTATTGAATATCTTTCATTCACCCTAATTCATACACCACCCCCCCCTTTAAACACTGCCTGATTTATACAGGACATAAAATGGCATGCACTGAAGTGATTAGTACTGTTATTTGTGTGTCCCCTTACTAATACAGGCATTATTATTTCTGTAGCTCTAAGTAGTCTCATTCAGTTGTTGGGATACTTGTGTGTTGGGGATTGCTCAGACAGCTACAGAAAACTCAGACTCTACTCCTATGTGCTTATAGTAAAATTTCAGTCAAAAACCAGAAGATGAATGAGAAGCGAACAAGGTGAATCAGTTCAGCAGAAAACCAAAAGTCTCTAGAAGTCCTTCAAGAGAGCAAATAAGATGTCTTGCCCTATATTTGGTTAATATTCTTTTTGACTCTACAAGGGTCAGGACTGTTAGAAATACCAGGCTTAAGCACAGAATAGCACGCAGTGGGGTAAAATACATGACGCTTGAAAATTCTGTTGTAATTGATGTCTGGAAAATACATAATAATAAAAGTTAATTAAGATGTGGAATACAGTGAACTGCTCTTAAACTGACAGTATTAATGTAATGCATTTTAATTACATTGTCTGTGAAATGACATGGAATCAGTTTTTCTTTTCCTCTACAAGCTGAAGTTCTTCCTTTTTAGATTTCTGTAGATACATTCTCCTTATTTCCTAAAGAACTAAAAGACTATGCATACGATTATTAGCACGAGATATAAGCATGAATAGGCCTAGTTCAGAAAACTTATAATTCTTTTTTAATTTATTTTGTGTAGGTTTCCGTTGCCTGATCTGTAAACATGTCCACAGACCTGCTCTGTAAGTACATTTCCATCATCCCACAGTGATTTTTTTGTACCATATGTTTTTATCGGATTCCCAGATGTACTCATGATTGATGCTTTTTATCTGAAGTATAAAGTCTGCTTTTACATTTGCGTTTCTTCTGAGACATCTGTGGAACAATATTACCATTATAATCAACGGGATTATTCTTGGAGTAAAGCATGACTTAATGTGAGTAAAATTGTAAAAATCTGGCCCAAGTATAAGAACAGACTGGTTCATTGAGATTTCAAATTGCAATTCTGTCTAAAATGTTTTATCTATCTTTGGCACAAATACCATCCCAGATTACTACAGAGTGATGCGCTAGGGGTTTTTTAATAATTTTGTGAATTTCACTGCTGTGCTTCCAAGGCATCATTATCCCGGTCACATCCAAATCTCCTGCCTTATCACTCTTATTTGTCCTTCTTCTTAACAGACAAGTGGTGTATCCTTATACTTTGCTGTTGTAACTACCACGGAAGGTTGCTGCTTGTGTTTCCTGATTCTTGCACTCTCTTGCTCCAGCTTAAGTTTTCAGAAGCATTAAGTACATTTTTTCTGCTTATTGATCTGATCTGCATACTTTCTTTTGGAGTCCCTCCAGTACCTCAGCTGCCTGTTTTTTTATCATTGCCTCCAAGGGCTGCCCAGCTGTACACTGTGCAATATAAGAGAGGGAAATTTCACACATGTTTTATCATTCTTCAGTACTTCATTAGAGGAACAAGGAAAACAGGATTGGGGTTTTTTTCATTAATAACTGCAATCAGTTAATAAATATAAAACCATCATTGGCTTAATGGAAGATAACAATTGTATGTGGAGATCAAGTTATTTGTTAAAATGCTTTTTTTGTGTGTGTGTGTGAAATGGCAATTTTGGGGCATGCTTAAATTCCATTTAGATATGGGGAGAACTCTATGCAATATGCCAGACTGTATTGTATACAACAGGCAAAACTGTTATCCGGAGTGAAATATTAATGAAAGCAGAGAGCAGGGTGACTGCACAGGGATTGTGGTAAAGACTCCTCAACTGTACTCAGATGTTTGTCTGTTTTAGCAATTTTATGCCCTGGCAGTTTCATTTTTCTTTTTTTCAGCTCAGCAACAGTGCCTTTCTCATGTTCCCCCTAATGATCAGGTTGTTAGAGAAGTTGTCACCTGAGTAGAGGCTGAAGGAGTGGATGTGTTCTGCTCGAAGAAGAGGAGGCTTAAGGGGATCTAGTCATGGTCTCTCAGTACAAAAATGGGGGTTATGGAAAAGGAGTTGGAAGCAGGCTTTCCCCAGGCATGCACTGTGACAGGACAAGAGGCAATGGCCACAAGTTGCTTCAGAGGAGATGTGTGTGGATGCAAGGGGCATTTTCAGTGGGGGATCGATCAAACATTGGAATAGGCTGCCCAGGGAAGTGGTGGAGTTGTTCTCACTGGAAGTATTTGAGATACAGCTTGACAAGGTCCTGGGTCATGCTATTAAAGGGCCTGCATTCAGCAAGAGTCTGGGCTAGTTGATCATTACAGGTCTCCTGCAACTTCATTAGTTCTGAAGTTCTGTATTTCCTTGTGTTCTCAGCTGTATCCTGTGCAGTGAGCAGTCATCTCTACCACCTGTCCCTGGTCTTCTCAGTATTGTACTGCTTGTGCTGTGCCAGGTCCTGTGACACTTGCTCATGTTTGTGAGATAGACATCTGTCTTGTCACTTGGGGATGTGTCAGTAGCCCGGAGGCAGTACCAGTGCTGAGGGAACTTTCCAGGTTCCAGCTGGTGAGTGTTTGTGACAGCCAGGTAGTGCCTTGGTAAAATGTCAGTACACAAGAGAATGCTAAAGAATGACATGGCAAATCTGTACAGGTGTGAATTGACTTCAGATCTTTATGTCTGTATGTATATAAATCAATATTTCAGGGCCAGCCTGTGAGCTCAGTACTAGCATATACTAACAAGCAACAAACACTAGGGTGTGTGTGAGGGATAATATCTACCAGACTGTGTTCCAGGTAAGGAATTTGCATATAACCAAACTGTTTGTGGGGGGAAAAGAGAAGGAGATGAGGAGCATTTAGGCATGTGGAGCTGGTGGTCTCAGCACCAGGTCTCTGGCTCATACTGTTTAGCAGTAGATGTGTAGCCTAACCACCAGTCTTTGGGCCTGACAATGACATTGTCTTTTGCTAATGCTTGGTTCAATACAAGGTCAAATTTTAGCACTAAAAATTGTGTTCCATGTTACAGTAATGAAGACAAGATGTATAATTTTAAGAAGTAAAAATTCTAACCAAACCGGAACAACCCCCGTTAAATTCCTTAGAAAAAAACCCACTGCAGTCCAGGGCAAATTGCACAAAGAAAATATCATGGTTGTACAATACAAGGGCTGGTGCAGCTCGACCTCAAACTCCAGCAGAAAAGTCTTCAAGCTTGTGGAAATAAATCAGAAAAGCCAACATTCCACAGAAGTTTCAGCACAATGAATTTGAGGTAGTGAGCATTTCTCTGATTTAGATGGAGAAGCTAAGGAAAAAAAAAAAAGACATTTATGAAAAGTCTGTCAGCTACTGAGGCTCGGCTGGTCGGGGAAGCAGCAGACTTCCCCTGGAGCTTGTTTTCCTTTTTATCCTTGGCTGAACTAGTGTGCAGTATAGTCTGCTGCCTGAATGTAGGAGTTTGTCACGGTTAGCACCGGGGGCTATCCCGGGAATGTAGGAAGGCGATGGGCGTGAATGGAGCGTGCAGTGGTCGGTGGGGATAGAGCCCGCTCTTCGGGAAACCTGTTGCTGCTCCTCTCAGCCCAGCCGGCCAAAGCCAGGCAGGAAAGGAGGTGGGTCTTTGATCTCTTTGTTGTAGCTGCTCCCTGGGAATTTGCTGAAATCAATGCCCTGTTTTCCTGAAGAAATGAATGGCTATGCCTAACTAGCTTTGTGAAGCGCTGGGGAATTCAGTTCTTCTGTTTATTGACAGCTGAAAAGGAGCACATGGTCCTGAATGGGTCCTCCTGGGGAAACAAAACAGAGCAGAGTTAGGCTTAGTTGAATACGGGGCATTTGGAAAAGTCTGCCGAAGGAGGATGGCATGGTTCCTTACACCCTGTGCTAGCATAGCCTGACTTTATACTAAAATTGCCATTTTCAATAAGGTAAGGTTTGTTTTGATTTCCCATATGTAGTGTGATTATGAAATGTTTGCAGTTCTGTTCTTGAGTGCAAAACCAATGTTTGTATTCTGTCATGGGAAACACCTAAGTAACTCTTGTGCTGTTTCTAGCCTCTGTGTGAGTTCGTTTGTTCGTTATCTAATGGTGATTAATGAATATGAAAAGTAACAGAAAATCAGTATTTGGGTCTTCCAGTCAGGTCCTGAACATCAGTTATTTATGTAAGCTATGATATGCAATTTTTTATACCTTTGAAAATCAACTGAGTTGCATCAGATGATTTCTTAACTGGCACAGCCTGCTGTGTCAATTACTTAAACATTAAACAATACTTAACAAGAGGGCCTGTCTGGCAGAAAATATGGGAATCTTAAAATCCTTTGAAATGTGAGGATATATTTCCAAACCTCTGTTTCCATGTGTGGACTCAAGGCAAGAGGTAGATTCACCACTACGCTTGCTGCTGGCTTTAGGTGTACATGGCTTTTTGTAAAGACAGAAAAGAATAGCAAGAGAAGGATGATAATGAAGGAGCAGCATTTTCATCGTGCAAGTCCAGAACAGTTTATTAGACCAAGGGAATTTGGTGTGTAATTCATATGTAAATTTTCTACTGAAAACAGGAGAACGAATTGCCAGAGTTTCTATATTAGTTTCTGTGGTGACTGAAGGAAAAGATTTCTGGGCTCATGCAGCTACAACTTCCAGGTGTGGCCCACTTACGATAGCTGGAAAAAAAGTTAAGTAATGTCATTTCTTCATTTGTTATTTTAAGTGTAAGGTCATGCTCAGAACAGAGGAATAGCCGCCATGCAGCCTTATTCTTACACGGCAGGAGGAATTGCTGTGTTTTTGTTGCAAACATGATTAAAAGTGTCTGTGCATGGGTGCAATAGTTTGAAAACTCCCAAGTAGTCCCCTTATTTTGAGAGAATTGCTTGGGAAGTTTCATGTGTTGTTGAAAGAGTCTGTGTTCCTCGGTCTGGCATTTTTTCTTCGAGGGATTTTGAGCCAGTAATCTTACTAGTTTTGTCTCATTTTGTGCTTTTCCCAGCAGATAACTTATCTGTTTTTCTTGGAAGAATTTGGGCTCCATATGCAAACACATTTTCTTTAGATTACTTTGTGATCCTTAAAATGAAAATACATTCCTTAACTGTAGAGCATCAACACGTTTGCTGGTGGCTTCTGCTGTTAAGTTTCCGAGATTTTCAGAGAGAAAAAGCCAAAAAAGCAAATGCATTTATAATTTTGACAAAGATGTGAAAACACTGAACTCAAGCAGGCAGATACTAATGTTTGTGAGCTCTGTTGTCATTATTGTTATCCAAATGTGTCAAGACTGTTTTTTGACCTCACTTAAGTGTATTTATGCATGATAGGCATTGGAAGCCATTAAAATGTAAAGCTAAAGCTAATATAAAGTTAACATTTAAGTTGGATGGGAGATGTATTTGTAGATCCTTTTAGTGCTGTAATCTAGATGTGTTATGAAAATGTTGACCAGCGAGGGTTCCTGGGTACTTGCAATGGTGCAAATAGAAAAGAATCAGTCACGGAAGGCTCAGTTGATCGGGGCTTTTTTAGTTGGTGTAATGGGGAAGAAAGTGGGTGATTCATGTGTGACACGGAAGGTGGCACTTGTTCCCTGTTCCTCGGGTGATAAGACAAGGCAGAGTGTGTTATGTTTAACTTACTGGACTGCAAGGTGCTCAGGCAGATGTGACTGGGGTGGTGCGTAGGGATGTTCTGGCAGGACAGTTGTCCCTTTGCCTCTTGTGACATCTTTATAAAATGTGAAATTGTTTTGACCTATTGGCAGTGTTGAAGTGGAAGAGCTATAAAATATTTGATTTCTAACCAACAGAGTAAAATATACCAAATACAAGGTGAGATATGTAATCGTACACAGTTTTAAGTAAATATGTATGTTAAATAATGAGAGTTATATAAATATGTATCTGAGGAATGGTGCATTTTCCCCCAAGGTGGTGCTTTACCATCTGTTGATCTTGTTCTTCGAGCTAGGAAAGTATGAAAACAGGAACAAATTCTTTGCAACTTTGCATTGCAAGATTGCTTCTTAGATTCATGTAAGAGAGACTACTGTTATTTGTGTGTGTGACTTTTGCAAATAATTTATAGAAACTACAGATTAATCAGAAATCTATAGAAAGTATTTAAATGTTATTTGATCTCAAACTGAGATGATTGTCAGCATAATAAATAGAGCTGTATGGAGATACTTTATAAGTTGAGTTAAAAGCTTAATCTACAGAAAAAAATCTGCATTTTTTTAAACCCACAGATTTTTGCAAGTCTCATGCAATTCTCTTACAATAATCTATAATCATGTACTTTGTATTTCTGTGTCTTACAGGGCTGTCCTTATGCCTCAGGAGAATAGTTATTGTGAGGAAAATGTACTATACTGCTGTCTAATTTGTTGCTGCCAATCTTATTAGCCTTTTTAAATTGATCTGTTAAAGAAGTGCAGGTAGTCATAATTACTTTATTATAGTGTCAGTCAAGACATTAGCTAATTATCATATGGTTCCCCATAAAAATATTTTTTGTAGGAAAAAAGAAATAAATGTTGGATCTTAGGAAAAACAAAATGAATGAATAGAAACACAGATACAATACTTGCACATGTATTTTTTCACAGAAGTAAATCTTTGTGTCTGTTCAGCAGCAGAGCCTCCCAATGCCTATCTGGTTTTTTTAAAGAAATCACTTCATGCCTTAAAAGAGGAGTATAATTTAACAGGGTCAGAAAGACTAAGGATGAGAGTCTCCCACCCATTTTGTTCCCAGAGAGGCTAGGAATCAAGCATGCTTTTCCTGTTGGAAATGAAGCAAGGAATAACAGAAGTTGTCTGTTATGAAGTGGATGCGTAGTAAAAACTAAAGCTGTTCTGCTAAAGCTGTTAATGACCCTTCATTTACAAAAGCCAATGCTTTTAAAAGACAACTCCTTCATTTCAGTATTCAAGATAAATTCTTTAGGGTTCATTGATCAAAAAAATTAACTTTTTTTTTTTTTTTCTCTTGGGTGGGTGGGAATATCAGTAAGAAGTTTGGGTGGCTCACTGAGGAAGTTAACTAATTTTCCAGTTTTATGAATAGCTTCCACTGAATGTAATATGGACTGGAGTCTCAGCCCTGACCCGTCTTAAGTGTCCATGTATTCACTCCTCCACCTGGACCTCTTTCTTTCATAATGTGTCTACTTGCACATCAGTGGAGCCACATGCACAGACTAATACCTGCAGAAGTGGGTCCTGGGGTGCAAACACTGCACTTTGATTCCCAGTAGCTGTACTTGCTTCATGTTGTTACATGTGCCTCTAAAGATATCAGGTTCTGCAGGCACAGGATGAGTACAGCATCTCTTTGCTCTCTTTGCATTCTACTGTAAACTCATATTACCTTCTCGAAAGTGTGTCTACCTGCCCTGTTCTTTCTTCCAATAAGCAGCTGGAAATATATCCCAGGTGCTAGTGTCTTTGCTGGTAAAGTTCCCACAAGTCCATGTTGAAAGTCACCGGTGGAAAATGAAGGATTGATTTGGGCTGGTTTCCTTAGGAGAGGTAGATTTTGTCACCAAGTTTTCCACCAGTCTCCTCCACACATCTGGACTTGGTGGCCAGTAACAACCAAGTTAAACGAAGGAGCAAGAGACCCAATCTAAGGTTCCCTTTTAAGGGAATGTTGCAAGGCTTGGAAATACTTCAACTAATCGATACTAAGCTTTAGTCATTATAATTGCTGCACTTCCTTTATCAGAATTGAAACCATGGTGTTGACCTGCCATCAATAAAACTGCTGACAGTATTAATGCACTTAATGTGGTGTGTGTGTGCTTGTGTGCATGTGTATTTATACATATTTAGGAAGATGTATTATATGGGGGGGTTTTCTGCTATTACAAAGATGGAGGATTCTGGTGTCTGTGTGGGACCGCCACTGTAGCATTCACATTTTCCACTAAAATGTCTGACACAAACATAAATCAACTGTCCTGCCAAAAATCTCTCCAAAAGAAAAGTGCTTGAGATATATAAAATACTTCTGCTGTGGTAGCTAGAATCTGTGGTGTGGGAGATGCCAATTAGGGGGTCCAACATGTGGCTCAGGAGCCACAGGGTGCTTATAAGCAGTTTGAATATGACTTTCTTGGTGGCTGTCTGTGATTCTGTGATAGGGAGATTTTAGTGCTGCCATCTGCGCTATGGAAGCAGTGCAGTTTGGACAGTGCTAGTGAAGACCTAAAGCAAGCAGATGATGCCACAGCCTTGCACCAGGTTGAGCTGCTGCTGGGGAAGATGGGCAGAGTGCAACAGGAGGGCTTCCCTCTCAGAGAGCTTTTTGCTGGGCATTTCATAGGACCATGCTATGCTGACTCAGTTTCTTTCTCATAAAAAAATAGTAGCTGTTTCTGTGAATTTGCTGTTAAGCTCCTTCCCTGTTTCTGGATCTAATTTTGTGACTTCATGCCAAGACAGTGGAGGGAGAGAAGGAAAAAAACCCCTGGAAAATCCAACTGCATTTTTCAAAATGATTGTTTGAAATGTGCTCAGCCTTCAGCAGAGCGAGAAGTCTCTTTGCACTGATTAGAAGCTATTACATGTAAACTATGGGAGGTGACCTCACTTGAAATGTGCTCATTTATGTATATGGGTTCTGATAACAAGCAAACCCCATGTGGTGTACTGGAAATGGGACACTTAAGTTTTACCCAAGAATAACCAGAACATGATTATTTTTTAAATTAGCTTTCAATCAATCAATGAATTTTTTTGACCTCAGGTCATTTTTAGATGAATGAACACACCAAGAACTTTGATAAACTAGTTGATCACATTGCAGGGAAGTTTTCACCTACATACTTTCCCTCCTGTTTGATTTATTGGGGCTTTTTTTTGTGTTGTGGGTTTGTTGGGGCTTTTTTCTCCTTTAGTTTTGCAGGAAAGATGTGTAAGTTACTGCCTTTTCAGGTGTTCAAACGGTGAAGGCAACTTTTTTCCATGGAGTTTGTAAGATACAGCAGAGCAAGGTACACTTTTGCTGCACAGCCTTCATGGGAACATGCTGAAACTGCTGAATTCCATAGCGCAGCTGTGTTCCTTGAGATTTCTTGTTTTGCTCCTCAGATTTGCTAGACAGAACGAGCACAGTGGAAAGCCTCGTTGGGATTGGTGTGAGACTGACTTTTTACAGAAAGCTGTTTAGATTCCCTTGGGCTATGCCTGTTGTAGTACTTCATGGCCACCAGGTGAAAGACTTCCCAGATGAGCTTGATTATCATCATGATGACTCCCTATTAGGAACTAGTAATGAATCAGTGTTTGTTATCTTGTATGTGTTTGTGTAACAAATAGTTTTGCAGCTTGGAAGAATTTACATATCGGAACTTGTGTCTGCCAGAAAAATGCACACATGCTTTGTGTTAGGTTTCTTTACAGTCAGATAAGTGCTGAGCTACCCTTCTAGAGATATTCTTCCATAAGAACAGGTGGTCAGGATCATACTGCTGTGAGGAAGGAGCAGGTGCCTCGACAGATGATCTCCACTGCTGAAAACCCAAGGGTGTACTCTCCTTCCAAATCTTCATTCTTCTGGGGAACAAAGACAAGCACAGGGAGGATGGAGGTGAAGTGAGGGAAGGTGTCACAGCAGATCAGTGGCTGGGTCAGGGTGCCTGAGGGCCAGGCTCACCTGCAGTGCTGGGTTTTAGGGAATCAGCTTGACCTTCTGATCTGACTGAATGTATGGGGTGGGGTGGCAGTAAGGCATGTTTGCTGTTCTCTTTCTCTGTTTCTGTCTCCAAATATAGTAACTAATTTTTAAAGTTTTACATTTTAGTAGAGTGAGGTCATGTTCCCATGAATATGTTTAATGTTCAGAATGATTTCTGGGATGTTTGCAAACCACCTACCATTCTCCTTCCCTGGGAAGGGCCCCAAGAACAGTAGGCATTTACGTGCAGGGTGCCACTAATGCCTGAGCAGGACCAGGACTCCTCCTCACCCTTCACCTGTGTCTCAGGAGCTCCTGTCCTCTCACCAGAAAGCCTGGGCATGGCAGCACAAGGCCCCATGTAAGGGGCCAATATTGCCCCAGCAGAATGTCCACAGTTTCCGTGCTGGTGCCACCAGGTAGAGACTGCAAGGCTTCAGGGTTTCCATGTGTCAAAGACCTGGGAACCCTCTGCTTGAAATGTAAAGTTTCCCTCTCAAGCAGACAGGAGTAAATCTGCCTTTTATTTTTTTTCCTCCTTGTGAGGGTGGTGTTATTTTGGGCGCAGGGTTATGGAAAACATTGCACCTGCTTCACAAATAATAGTGTCGTGCACAGAAGTGCAAGTTTTCAGTCTTTATCCAGGTGAATGATTATGATTGCAAAGTCAGCCTGTAGTGGGGTTTCTTGATTTATTTATTTTTTCTTTTTTTCCATGCAGAGCTGAGCACTTGTACATCTCTGTTAATACAAGGTTTTGGTGTATGACATAGAAAAGGCATGAAAATGAGACATTGAGGAAACGTTCACCTATTTTCATGCTGGACTAGGGATCAGTTTTTACAGTTAAAAAGTAAAGATCAATCTGTAAGCAATTTAGCATAACAAAATATCAGAAGTTAATGGGATTTAAATAAAATTATTCTGACTTCTGGTAATTATGACAAGTTCTATTTTACTTCAATATAAATAGAGTCAATTATTAATCAGTAAAAAGCTTCATTTTGCACATCAAACTTAGGATATAAGACTTCTTTCATAAAAGTTTTTTACAGAGAAAATGTGTGTCAGTGGCTCACAATAATGGGAAAATAACTTGTGATTAACTGTTTGCTAATGGAGTACTCTGAATTTTTTGCCAAATAAATTGCAGAACAAAGATTTCAGGCTTTTCCAGCACAGAGTGCTGCAGAACAAACCTCAGGCTGGAAACCCTCATGCACCTTTGGCTAAGAGAACCAAGACTGGCATGTGCAATGTACCTCAGACAGAAAATATCCAGAAGGTGTTTTTGCAGCGTTCCTCTCTGTGAAAGCTGAACAAGGCTAACGGAGCGCTACAGTTTTACTCCGGAATAAATTACTGTTGTTTGCTATGCAAATCTTATGATTGTAATTAGGCTAGGATTTGGACTGCTGTGTACACTGATCTTTGTTCCCTCTGCTCACGGGAGCTAATTCTAATGCTGCAAAACAGCACAGCAAATGCCAGAGTCTGCTCAGCCTCTGATCATTTCTCACAGGGTGCATTTGCTCCAAGTGGACAGCTGGAAAGGAATGATTTACCTCTGCCTTCACAGGGGACGTAATTGCACCGCAGGCATCTTGTGGGCCGCTGAACTGTTCAGGTACTGTCAAGTCTCACTTGAAAGCAGGGGTTGGAGAAAATGCAGGGAGGAGGTCCTGATAGGCATCTAGTTTTTAGCAAACTGGTTTTAAAAAGTGACGTTCTGCTGCTGATTGGTTAAGGATCAGGTGGCATGTGAGAGCTATCAGGACAGTGATTGCAGTTCCTAGCATGGCTATGTATAGCTCCCGCTATCTGTGCAGCAGGGCTCTGTGTGACCGCAGCCCGTGGCTCCTTGCCCACACTAATGAGCTCTACCCGAGGCCGGGCTTGTGCCTGTGGGGGTGGCACAGTGCTCCAACCGTGCTGCTGTTTTGGAAACCAGTTTGTTGACTGTGCTCAAGTCCAGCTTGCCCAAGCTGCCGTGCCAGCTTGGCTACCGTTGGCTGCGGGAGCTTGTCCCAGTGCAGCGTGGCTGGCCCCAGAGCTGTCTGGAGGACGAGGCAGGCTGGCAGCTGAGGCTGCCGGGCTGTATAGGCTGCAGCAAAGGAGAACTGTCACCTAGACCTGGACTGGGGCGAAGCACCGGCATGGTGAGGACAGTACAGGTGAGCCACACTCACAGCCCATTCTCCTCCCTGGGAACACAGCTACCAGTGTCCAGTCAGCTCATGTGGTGGGAGTGCATCCTGCAGGCAGCGGGTCTCAGTTTTTTGATGACCCAAAGAGCAGTGCTTGGCTGCTGCCAACCATGTCTCCCAATATGTGGGAGAAGCGGGAGCAGAGGCATTCAGGTGCAGGCGTGCCAGCTGGGGGTGCTGGGGAGATGTACCCTTCTCTTAGCCCCTCCAGCTGTGGTTGGCAGGGGTGAGCACCTTGTCCTTGTGATTGAGGTGGTGGCTGCACACCCGCAGCCTGGTCGGAGCCTGCACCTACACCAGGGCTGGGCTCTTCTGTATGCCTGCCTCCCCACTGCTGCACGGAGGTGCAGCAAAATAAAAATCTTAACAGCTACAAGATCTGTTAGCTTGTGCAGTTTTATCTACAGATAGATTAAAAGGCATTATTTGGATTTTTTTTTAGAATCGTTGCCAGGACAGAGGAAAAATGGAGAAGTACCCTCTAGGGGACAATATAGCATTGTTTTTCTAAGGATATAGTAAATGACACAATCTGGTTTTTAACAGCCTGTAACTCCTGTAAATCTCGTTTATTTATTTTTGTTGCCTACTCATCTAAATCACAACAAAGTAGAGGAATAGTGGCAGTTCTTCTTGCGTGCTTGCACATGACCCTAAATCCATTAATTTTGTTTGTGTAAATACAATTTAAAGGAGCAAGGAAACTGAAAAAGTGTTGAGGTCCTAAGATGCCTAGCAAAAAGCAGAAGAAATCTTCTTTGCAGAAAGTGACTTTTCTGACCAAGTGTTTTTCATTTCTGGTGTTGATATGACAAACTGCTTGTTGTTTCCATAACTGGATGCACCCTATTTCAGAAGAGGTTAGAATGTGTTCTGAAGCTGTTGTTGAAAAAATATATTTTACTTAATTAGCCAGGTAAAAAGGGGCATAAAATCTGTGTGAGCTTTACAAACTCTGTGCTGCAGTTCCATGTACATTCCTTTGCCAATGGCATCTGTAATTTAGCATTGAAACGCAAAGGATCATGACTTGGCCTGTAATTATCTCTGAGGAAGAATGTGAACTTGACAGTTTTGCACTGTTAGTTTTGAGGAGAGAAATGACAAAGATCTCAGTTTCCTTCAGTAGCCCCTAAAGTTATTCTATTTGCAGTGCTCCAATCCTGTTTTTCTGGTACACCTGAATGCAATAAATTTGCAGTCAGAGTACCAACGTGTTGATGTGGGGTCAGAAATACTATGTAGTGAATGTAATTCCAGTATGCCTATTGTTAAATAACTTAAGTCATTCTAGTTATCTTCATGACCCAGATAATGAAACACAGGAAACCTTAGAACAAGTGTTGGACAGCTCTGGATATTTCACAGAATGGCGGAATATTCTGAGTTGGAAGGGACCCACAAACGTGATCGAGTCAAACTCCTAAGTGTACAGGGACTAAACCCACAGCCTTGGTGTTAGCACCATGCTCTAACCAACTGAGCTAATCTCATATTTCAAGGTGTTGGGCAGCTATGCCAGGTAAGAATCCCAGGCCATGCTAGCAAGGTGCTTAATAGTGCTTCCAGCTCTGCAGGTAGTTTTGTTCAGGGCTAGCTGATGTCTTTGTGCTGCTGCTGAGGTGTGCTGCCTAGGCAGTTGTCTGTGGGGCTGCTCAGCTTGGAGCCCTTGCTCAACACCCAGTTGGATGCAAAGCCGTTCCTGATTTAGAGGAGAGCCTCTCTACTACCCATGTGTGAATCATTTCAGACCTTATATCTTGGATCTGGAGGACCAAGGAGGGTTGGCTGTTGGAGCACTACTGCAGAATTTGGAGGCTGATTCAAGGGCTACCCTTTTCCCCCCGCTTTCCCTTTCCAGCCTTTCTGTGAGCTGCCCACCCTGGAGCCTCAGAAGTGGGCACTGCCCCGGGGCAGCTGGAAGGTTTGCTCAGGAGCTTGCTAGTGATGAATCACAGAGGTATGGCATGGATTGATAAGGTCGTGTACTTTATGATTAGACACATCCTTCCTCTAACAGCGGTTCTTTGTCTCCATTTTGCTTTTGGTAATGTGTTTTGGCCGTTTGCATACAATGACTCTCCAAGCAGGAGCTGTTTGACTTGAGACAAAGTCACTATTATTCCAAGCAAGCTCAGGAAGCTCTCATAACTTTGTTGCCCTCAGAAGGGTGAATTTGTTTAAAAGCCAATTAAGTTAAATCACCAAGGAAATATTTCTATTTTCTTGCAGCCTAGCTGTAAAGAACTTTTGGGTACCTAAACAAGTGTATAACAGGAAAAATCTGCATGGAAACTATATTGTTGGAGTTTTTGTGCATTTTAAGTGATGGCTGTAGAGGGGCATGTTCTTTATCTGCAGCACTAGCAAAAATAAGTCCTGTTTTTCAGCTATTTACAGTGCAGGTGTGCAACCTGGGAGCCATGGCAAAAGAAAACTTCCATGGCCCACAAATTATTGGAAAATACTGACTATTGTAGTGCCTGCAGCCTGACCAACACACAAGTCTGTCTCCTCACTTGGAGTTGATGGAGAGCCCGAAAAACTCCGTAGGAATACTTCAGGCTTATCTGGGGAGATTTTAGACTAGACTCTCAAGGTGCGTGATTTAGTCAAGTGCCTGCTTGTGTTTACAAACAGAAACCTTTTTGAGGTACCCTGTATATGACATTTATGGTGCTACTGTCCTTTTTCAAAGACTATTTCTGATGTCCCCCAGGCAGTGTCTCCTGAGCCCTTTATGCCTTGGTTATGAGCCCCTGTCTGTGATGAAGCCTCACCTCTCCTGCTCCAGTCTCTGCTACAGTGCTCCCTTGGGCTCTCTTGGCTGTTCTGGCTCCCCTCCTCTGCTCTGTATTGTCACTTACTGAATAGACTTGCTCAGCAGAGTTTTCAGAAGGAAAACAAAACGAGGTAGTCATGGATGACCAATATCAGCTTTTCTTTTTAACTCAGTCGTAAAGCATTGTTGGCTCACTGGTTCGGTTTCTACTGTCTATAAAAAGGTTTTGGGCAAGAAGTCCCCTTTTTCCCATTGCCCTGTGTGACACCAGGGCTGAGATGACCTTCTGCTGGAAAGTCTCATTGCTCAGTTTTGTCACTGCTCTGTAGCAGTTTCCCTGGCAACCAGTTTGAGCTGCACTGAACCAAAAATATCTCTCTGTGCTGGGGGAAAGTCAGTTTGCAGACATGTATTTATCTTTAATGAGTTCTCTGGATGGTCCGTGTGTTCAGCCTGCAGATGTCATTATTAGGAACCAACAGCTGGGAGATCAGGTGTGCCCCTTTTCCTTACTTCCACAGGCAGAGTGGCCTATGAGGAGGCTGCCCCTGCACGATTGTCAACGGAGCTGTGGCTGTAGGACCCATCCTACTCATTTCTCATGGTACCCTGAGGGTCTCGTCTTCTACTGAGAATGGTCTGTGCAGCAGACACAAAGCCTTTCTTGGATTCCTTGGAGATCTGCAAATGTCAGAATTTCATAATCACAGACTGGGTAAGGTTGGAAGGGACCAACCTTACCTAGCTTATTTCTAACCACTTTGTCCACATTTCTGTATCAATATATGCATCTTACTTTATAGCTGGGCATGCAGTGAAGTCCAGTTTTGCTCCCATCCTAGTCTTTAAAGGCACAGTTTGTGACACGTCCAAAAGAGCATATGTATAAATCTTTGGAGGTCAAGACCCACCAATTTGCTCAGGAGAGAATGCACAAACTGGAGGTGTTATTTCAAACCTTCCTCGTTTAGTTTTGACTTGCAGATAATCTTTTCACTACCTAATGTAGAACACTGGTGTGAAGAAAAGCATTTGTGATTCCAGATGTGTTCTCAAGATGACCAAATTAGAAGAGGCTAAATTGGAAAGCAGGATGTCATTTTTAGTAACAAGTTCCCTTTTCTGGATTTGTAGGGTGTGAGGATTGCGGTAAAAGCCTTATAGGAGAATGCAAACTCCACGGACCACTCATCAGGGCTAAAGATAGGGTTATTCCCAGCCGAGCCCGTCTCACCCTACCTCACTACCTCACTTTGCGAGTCTTGGAGCTGAGAGCTGGAAACCAGCAGAGTAAGTATTTTAGCTCCTTTTCTCACATTTGAGAAAGAGCAGACAAAAACACTGGCCTGTTTTCATGATTAACTCAAGGCATAATCATTGGGCATTAGCATTATGAAGACAGTTTTCGGCTGAGCACAGCTAAAGCTCACAGTCAGCTACTGTTTTTTGTGACTGATTTCTGGTAACAGACGCGTAAACTGATGGCAGGACATTAGCCAGAGCTGGTGTGACATTTAGCTGTAAGCAACCAGTTAGCTCTGTTCAGTCAATCCAAGTTTAATGAATGTTGAATTTGTATCTAATAATAACAGCCATGCACTACTACTTTTTTTTTCTCTTTTCCCCAAGCATACAAAACAGGAAAGTGTATTCAATGAAAGGTCAGAAACAAAATGGTAAATGACATCCCTTATCCACCCCCTGCAAACTCAAGAGATCACAGTGGGGTAATTTACCTTTTGCAGCATTTTCAGTTCATATTCTAGAAAGACTTGTTTCCTTCTGAAAGCAAAGCAATTTGGATGCCCAAATGTGAACAAAGGAATGATGTTCTTAGTGTGCAATTTTTCCACAGCTACCCTGTGTAAAATTACTCCTGCCTAGATTGCTTTTCAGAAAGGGAATGACAAGATGCCTACACTATCACTTCATTGATCTGGCAGTAGAATAACTGGAGTGATTAAGAAGGCTAATACTGTGTTTTTATAGGTTCTCTCCACTCTTATTTGGAGAGAACAACCTCCCAAATTTTTGCAAAAAGCAGAGGATTACGGTAACATCAGTTTGTAGATTGAGAAGTGTCGACACCTTTGTGTTGCATACTCAGTTTAACATCCTGTCATGGATTTTTGGTATTTTTTTATTCGATGTAGTTCCCATTAAGAAAAAATGAGTACCTGTTTACATCCTTTATAGTTTCTTCACCTTAGAATTATTTTCTGGGTTTATTTGTCTAGAAAAAGAATCCTATGTTCTGCACTATTTTGTTTATCTTCATTTTAACAACTATAAGCATACAAGAAATAGTTTGTGATGTCTGTACTAATGTTAGACTGCTCTGTTTTGTTCACAGTCCTTGGTGTGTTTGCAAAGAAAGTAATACAGAAGAGAACACAATTTGGCCCTTATGTTGGTCAACTGTCTACAAAACTGACCTGCTATGATGAGAGCAGGCTAGTCCTGCAGGTAAAAACCCACGGCCTTTCTATGAAGTGCATATGTCTCCTTAGCAGCTCATACTTATTTAGGTATTTTAATCAGTCAAACTGCCATCTGATCATTAATTGTACTTTTGATGTGTAAGTATGAGTGTAAATGGCATTATTAGGCAGTACAGCATAACCTGAAGTACCCAAATGTTCCTGTATACTGTGTTTTCTAGAACTTTGCTTCCCTGCTTTCTAGTTTTACCATTTCTAGGGTGTTAGGCCTATCAGTCTAATAGCTCATGATAAACTTTTCAGAGAGCATGGCTACTGAACTTCTTCCCAGATAACACAAAAGGATTTGTGCCTGACACCATACACTGGGAGGTTTGAGTTTGTGCACTGAGTTAGCAAGAGTGACAGAAATATGCACTGAGGAACCAGCTTAGTATGGAGAAACAGTGCAGAGATAGGGAAACACTTCTTAATTAATTTAAAGTGTTATTGTTACTAATTAATATTAATTGTTAATTTATATATAGACTTCGACACAGTGCACTACCTCAGTTTATTTAATCAGATTGTTATTTAGGGCTGGTACCTTCTGTTGCTGCACACTTAGGTACTGACTGTTTCACCTGGACCATGACACTATGATTTGTACCTTATCCAGCAAAAATTGTGGCCTCTCAGGACTAGCCCATCTTAGACAAATCTACATGGACATCCTTTCCCACAGCAATTCCTTGCAATCCTCTGGGCCCCATTTTGCTGCCAGGGTCATGGCTGAGCACAGCTCTGTGTCTGGAAGAACCATGACCTGTTGGGAAGTCCTGACAGAGGCTGTGGCATGACCATGGACTCAGAGTTCGCGTGTCGTATCAGGGNTTCCCAACAGGTCATGGTTCTTCCGGAGTTCGCATGTCGTATCAGGCCCTCTCGCTCCCGAATAGAGAGACACCAGCACCAGCTGTCCTGTGGCACACTCTGTGTCTTCATTTGAGCTTTCTCCAGAAGTCTGGGACTGGAAAACACTGTGTTGTCAGGAAATACTTCTGGACTTTAGTTTGAGACCTTCAAAGTAGTAATAGCATCAGTAGTTGCTGTAAACTTGATTTGCACATGGAAATCATGGGAATCATCTGCCAGGAAAATAACACTGTCCATCTATGGGATTTTCATAGCATGTGGACACCAGAAAATATGTGTTCTTCTCTATAACTAAATATCTTCAGTCTTTTGATTAGACACTATTAAAAATGCAGAAAATGTACTTCTCTAACAATGGAGGGATGAGCTAAGCACCCAGTTCCTTCCTCTTCACCAAGCCATTGCAAACCACACCCTATCCTCTATCAGTCAGCACCATTTGCTTAAGAGTATACAGTGATAAGCACAGCCCTGGCTGATGAATGGACTGTTTCTTCAGAAGAGGAGATTAGAGTCCCAGATTTCCTACATGACAGCAGTAGCTGCCTTGACTTCTCCCTAGCATGAGTATGTGACCAAACTTGTCCAACAGGCAGGTGCTTTCATCGGAAACGTGATGAAGTTAGATAAAATAGTTCCCAGAAGCAATGAAAATGCAACTTTTTTTTTTTTTTGCAGTTACTTTCTCAGTTATGTGGTTAGTAGAACAGATACAAGCTGTGCTGACATCAGTTATGCAGCTTTGTCTGTCCATGTTCGAGACACTTGCAGAAAAGCAACTGTCTTGTTTGAGGTCGGTAGTTTTTGCCTCATAGGGGCATTCTCTTGGAGGGGAATCTAGGAAGAGTGAAGTAAAGGAAAAAGAAAAAGATATTTCTGGCACAATTGTTCATTTGTATTTACTTTTGCATTGTTAAGGGGAAAAAGAGAAGACTGTTAAAATGCCATTATGTTGTATGTTACCTCTCTGGACTTATTAGCACAAGCTATACAATTGTTCCATGCAAAATGTAGTAACACTGAAGCTTAGATTATCGAGTGCTCAGGAAGTAGATTAAGGCATAAACCTTATCTTTCTACCTGCCTGCACTTAGTTCTTATAATATTATCTTTACATAACATAAAAATGATGAACTATAAATGGGATATACATACAAAGGCCTACAGTTATTTTAGTAGCAGGGTGCTCAGCAGGTATTCGTTCTTCACTTTCTTTTGCCCTCAGTGTTCATTAAGAGTGATCTATTTCAAAACAACCATGATTTCAAGAGACATATGACCAAGACATGGTAGATAACTGATAGCTGTGATTGCAAATTAGAGAAAACTAATGTGCAGGACTTGGTTTTATCATATTTGTCCTCCTGTTCTCCCTCTTTGTTTCAGGTACTGAAAGATGGAGGGAAGTACTTTCTGGACACTCCCAATGAGGACTGTGGAAACTGGATGATGTTTGTCCGGCTAGCCCGGAACCAAGAAGAACAGACCCTTGTGGCTTATCAGCACTGTGGAGAAGTCTACTTCACAACAGTTAAGGTAGTTAAACCTACATTGCTTCACCTGTCACCCAAAGGGAAATTTAGAGACAAAGGTTCTGAAAGACTAACTCTTTTACAATGAAAGATTAATTATATTCTGCCAACTAGATCATTACATACATGCCACCTTTAATGTCATTTAATCTGTAAAGCAAGGAGTGTATGGGGTTTGTCAGGAAAAGGTGTTGTGTACTTGCTGTTGTGGGTAGTGAAGAAACTGAGCCAAAGGAACATAAAAATCGTTCATGATGATAGTGTTTAAACTGAGCACTCTTTAATCCCAGGTAGGTATATGGTGACATTATTTGGCCTTATTACATTCAACAGTACTTCATTCTGGAAATAACAAACAAATTCCTTCCTTTTATTACATTTCTGGACATATGTTGTTCTCTGAGCACATTACCCTGTGCTCAGGAACAGGGTGTTAAGTGAATCTTTATGTACAATTTCCCATGCTCATTAAATCTGAAGACTTAACTGCAAAACTTAGAATACTGCAATGTTGCCATGAAATGATCAGTTTGTGTCAGAGATTCTGGACTGCATCTTTGTCTGAAGAGAGAGAACAAGGTACTCTGTGTTTATAAATGAAACTAGCATGTATAGTCTTGGTTTTTGTTGTTTTGGCCATTTACTTAGGCAGAATTGGTTTTAATCAGAAATAACTCTTTGGCACACTTGGGAAACGGAAATCTATCTGTTGAACATAATGCTTGTGTATCGTTGTGAGCAACATTAAAAATAAATAAAAAAAGAATATTAGTGAAAAGTAGTTGCTATGCATTAAAATCCAGCATTTCAGTTTTATATCCAAGATTGGCACATATTTCTGTGGCATAGTAGTATTTACAGTTTTTCCTCCATTTTTGTTTCTCCACCTGCACAGTGAGAAAAATATTTACTGTATAGTGGTGATGATAGAATATTGTTTCATACCCTTAAAGTCTTTTATAACAGTATGGAAGTGTAGTTGATTTTGGGATTAATATCAACACAATTATTAAGAAAGAAATAAAAATGTGAAATAGCATATGCTACTCTGAGACATGCTTTGGCTGTGTTTGAGATTCTCATTGTAGTCCATATCATTTGAGATTTCAACTTGATTTAAAATGCATGATATGCTTGTAAACTTGACAAGATTGCTAGTGCTATATTTGGGAAGCATGAACTTTTCCAAGAAGTAGTTGTTATAAACTGGTAACTTAAAATTTCCAGTATGATTTAAATTCTATTGAACCAGCTCTGTACTGACTTCAGCAGAACTACGCATGTTGGCATTAATGGAGAGCTGCATCCTATACACAGACACAAAGAGTGTCCTAGGATGAGGCATGTGTCTTGGAACGTTTGCTGTGCTCTGTGTCATAGGGCGTCACTTGGGTTTTATTTCTCTGAAGTCCCAGTATCATTCAGGGTGCTGTGGCATCCTGCAGATTTTGTCCTGGTCAATGAATGCAATGGCCTTGTGCTACACTTAGGCACACCCTGCTGGTCATGCTGTGAGGCTGGCTTAGGGCTGGTTCTGAAGATGCTTTCTCAAGATGTTTTTAGTAAAGTGTATTAAGATGGGAGTAGGATTGGCTCCTTTCCCCACTGTTTTTACAAAGAAATGGGATTTAAGTGACATGAAACTACAGCTAATAAAGCAGATGTGTAAGTGGCATCCTGACACCACCATCAGCTTATTTTCTGACCTGATGGCTGCAATCCATAGAAATAAGTGCTTTAAAAGGTATAGAATTGTGAGGAAATTAAAATCATCCATGGTTGCTGTTGGTCTGATCCCCAGAGAGTTTCATGTGTGTGCTACAGTTCTCTTATTGTCACTGGTGGCACAGAGTAAAAGACAACTTGTAGTGGATTTGGATACTGATATTTAATGTCAGTTTTACTGAGATTAGAGCTTTTGAATTACTTGACTGTTTCACACACTGATGCACTTGCCATCCCCTTAAAGTCACGTTGACCAGGTCTCAGCGTCCCATAAAGAAGATGGCTGCTGGTCTAGGAATGCTGGGCAGAAAGTTGTGACAGTGTCACGCTGTGCAGTTTTTGTGGGCATCAGTCTCAGGGTGTCACAGGCCGAGATCCCAAGACATCCTTAAACATCTGTCTCACAATGCATGATGAGCCTCCTAGTTAATGGCTCTGCCTCATGTCCTTAATTGAGTGGAGAATTCAGGACAGACATAAGATTTCTGTTCAGGCCAGGTGTTATCAAAATGTATACCCAACCCATACTGGTTGTAGTTAGCAGGCAGACTTATGCTTGGGAGTTCAAAATTCAGTTTTCAGCATTAAACTCACTATTAACCCCTCACCTGTCTGTATTCACAATCTACATTGTCTTTTCCCTACCATGCTTATCCCACACCAATATGACAAAATAAGTGGATTTTATGATGTCACATTTTCTGGAGTAAGACTCAGCTGCTCTCTTTCTGAGCTTTTTTTTTTTTTTTTTCTTTTTGGTGGTACAAGTTTATCTTAGTTAAAATAAAACTACAAGTACAGTGCAATTTGGCTCTACCCCTTTTGCAGCAATGTTGGTTTTTATTATAGATGAAGAAAATTGTGTACAGGGTCACAAGTCATATAAATCATGACCCCAAAGTTTAGTTTTCTCCTTTGTATTTAAAGAACTAATAGATCTTTAGCCAGTGAGTGTAATCACACCTCTCTTTTTCTATTTGCTGTATTATTGACTGAAAGTATTTGTCAGAAGAGGTCATAGTCCAGTCCAAGGAGAGATTTGGGCAAACATGACTGGATGAAAGACAGCAGATTATGAGCTCCCTTAATCCTGTGGGGGACGGCTTCAGTGGAAGGAGGGCAGAGTTACAATAAAGCACACTCATAGCAAGCCCGAGGCATTAGAGCCAGGGCATGGGAAGGCACCAATTTGCCTTGCAGTCCACATATTGATCAGCTCTGCACCCAGGCTCCGTGTGACATATGCAGGAGGCATCCAAGATCTTGTGCACTCGCAATGCATTTTTCCTTTGCCTGTACCCTATAGTTAAGTGTTGTGTCCAGTGGGCTTCCAGACGTCAAGGAATGGGCATGGGGAATTGCTTGGAAAGACTGCTGGATGTCTGAACACCACAGACAAATACATCTCACTAAGCAAAGATTGTGAGGATTGAGGCATCCCTCCTGCTACTGGCCCCCCACTCCGCCCCCCAGCCCCAAATCTCTGTGCATACACAATTCCACTTTCAAAAACAGAAAGTATCAAGCCCTAGTGGGCAGTAATACTCAAAAAGTGCTTGAGTCTTGAAACTAAGTTACCAATAATTCAAACAGAGTCAAAAAATGCAGTTTAGGTAAGGACAAAACGCTGCACACCCCTGCCCGTCCTACCTTTGGTGTTGTTTGGTTTAGGGAAATTGACACAAGTAAACCTGTGCTGTTTTTTCCCATTCACAGCCAATTGAACCCCACACAGAATTGAAAGTATGGTATGCTGCCGATTATGCCAAATTTATGGAAGCTTCTGCAGTCTTCATTAAAGAAGAATCAGATGTCTCTCCTTTGCCTCCAGTAGCAGTAAGTACCCCTACTCTGCACTGAAGCCATCAGTAGACATAGTAAATGATGGTTTATTTACATATTTCCTCTGTTTATATAACTCTAGTAATACAAGTGTAGGCTATAGACTACTTTTAGCAATTTTAGCCAAACACCTACTCAGAGAAAGGTTGTTCTTCCTGTCCTGTGTTTGTAATCCAATGGAGCAATCAGATATAGTCAGAAGTGGCACCACTTGATGTATTGGATAGACTTAAGATGGGCACTAATTTGTGGATAACCAAGCCATCCAGCCTCAGACTTTTTTCACCATTTCCCCTTCTTTTGCTCTGACTGATTGGCCAGAGTACTTACAAATTATTTCAGTCTTTCCTGTTCAGTAACCCTTCTCTACTAATTCAAATACCTTCCCCTCTGTATCATAGCAGAAATCCTTAAACGGATAGGAAAAGTTTGTTAGGTGTTGAAAACATGGCTGTGAAAACCAATACTTAATCTAGAAAGAATGTGAAGCAGGGAACACAAATGAACCAGGAAATCAAGTTGAAGAAGGCTTGTGAGGCCTTCAGAATATTCCCCAGAAGGCAGGTGTGGGAGAGTCACAGCATCAGACATGAGTCTTAGCAGAGAGGAGGGCTCAGTCTGGAAATAAAGATGGAATGGATACAGCCTCACCATGCTCTCCAGAGCAAGCTAGCCTAAGAGCAAGGGAAAAGGATGGTTTATGAGAAGCTTACATGAAAAGTAGATGAACTTGAGGATGTACATGGTCACGCATTAATTGGAAGTACATTTTGTCAGTGACTGGAGATTTTTTGTAATTAAAATGTCAGTATTTAAAGTGATTTCAACTGAATCCAGGAGAGCTCTTATTTCCACAGAAGTAATACTTCCAAATAATACACTGTTGGCGAAAAAAAAAAAAAGCTTTAAGTCAGGATAGGCTTGAGATCCCTAAACCTACAATGTTTCTTATCCAGTTAATGGAAGTCTAATGCCAAATGTCAAGCTAAGTGAGGAAGTCTCTCCTGGAGCCATTGACCATTGCTGTATGGTAAAGCATGGAGTCGGCCCAAGACACAAGGAACTCTGTATGGCTAAACTACATTTTCGTACAGAAACCCATCCCATTTTTGTGTGGCTGGAATAGCAGACAAACTATGTCAGTCCAAGGATAAAGTACAATTTACAACTGCTTTTATGAGTAATTTCATAAATGCAACCAATGTAGAGACTTTGAAATTCAGTAAGCACAGATGAACAAAGGTGAAGGACTCAGGACTGTTACAGTAAATGCTAAATAAAAACATGTAAATCAGTATTTAGCCAACCTTACTTTTCCTTTGAGTTTTTACTCCTAGAGGGAATCTATTGCCCGTTGAACAACTACGTGGTAGCATATGGAAGTAAATATCACCAAAGACAATGATGAGTCCTGGAAAAACACAGGAGAAGATGAGTGAGAAGAATATGACCTTTCCTTAGAACAGTTAGTAAGAAAGACCTGTCTCTGTTCTCATTGCAGAAAGAGCCCGTAGACCCTTGGATATGCTCCAGCTGTGGAAACACTTTTGCAACTTTTGCTCTGCTGGAATCTCACCAGTGCATCCATAAAGACCGAGTCCTTCCTACGAGGTTCAGATCGCCAAATAAACTGGGACCTGTAAAAGCAAAAAGCAAACTCAAAGGGAAACTGAGAGGAGCGTCATTAGGCAAAAGCATTACTCAGTGCTTTGGGACCATTTCCTGTTCCTCTGCTGCAAAGTTCAGCTGTGCCAGCTCAGGAAGCACTTGTGGTGCTCTCGTAAGGTTTATACCTAAATGGAGAAACGGTCGGTCTTCACTGCTGAAGGGAAAAGAAGTGAAGCAGCCAGATAGTTATCCCTGCCGACTCTGTGGGAAGATATTTGATTCCATTGACAAGCTCACAGTCCACACTTATGCGCACAAAGGGGAGCGTCCCTACAAGTGTTCGCAGCACGGATGCACAAAAGCCTTCATTTCCAAATACAAACTGCTCAGGTACAGCTCTGAAGGCATTCCTTTTCTGCTGGGTGTGTGGGGGGAAAAAAGGACACCTTTTTCCTTTGAGGTGTTCTAGTGACAGTTAATCCCTGGGATCCTGTTTTTATTGTTATTGTTTTTGATAGAATTGGAGAAAACTAGTCTCCCATCATAATGATGGCTACTCAAAAAGATGATGTTGAGCAGTTTTAATCTTCTCTATGCTTTATGATTAGCACCTTCCTCCCCCCTACAAAATTTGGGCTTTTACTAACAATCTGAGAAGTTGTGAGAATGCCTTCCTTTGAGAATTCCAGTGTTTTCAAGTTTTGAGGCTGCAAGAGTAAGTGTACTAGAACAAATATGAACACAAATAACTTTTTTGTACGTGTGTTTTGGTTTTTTTTTCCTTAGGCACTCGGCCACTCATTCTCCACAGAAATCTCACCAGTGTGGCTACTGTGAAAAGACCTTTCACAGGAAAGACCATCTAAAGAATCACCTTCAGACTCATGACCCCAACAAGATGGCCTTCAAGTGTGAAGAGTGTGGCAAGAAGTACAACACCAAGCTAGGCTACAAGAGACACTTGGCTCTTCATGCTGCCACCAGCGGGGACCTCACGTGCAGGGTGTGTGCCCAAGAGTTTGGTGGTACTGAGGTTCTGTTGGAACACCTCAAAAGTCACGCAGGGAAACCGACTGGCAACATGAAGGAAAAGAAACATAAGTGTGACCACTGTGAGCGTCACTTCTATACCCGTAAAGATGTGCGACGTCACATGGTGGTTCACACAGGCTGCAAAGACTTCCTGTGCCAGTTCTGTGCCCAAAGGTTTGGGCGGAAGGACCACTTGACACGCCATACTAGGAAGACTCATCCGCAAGAACTGCTGAAGAGCAGGTTGCAGAATGGTGACTCCGTGGGTCTCCTCGACCAGCTCTTTTCATACAGACTGAAGGAAGATGCCAGCATGCTGGCCCCCCTTCCTGAAAGGGTACCTGTGCCGAATGGGATTGTGAATAGTTCAGAAACAGAGGAATACAACTGTTCACATCTTCATTCTCAGCCAAGCTTAGAAACTGCTCTTCCTCTTGAGTCTTCTCCTCACTTGCAAAGGATGGGCTGTGCAGACAGCCTCCCGGCTGTCCCTCCCACACCATGTTCAGCAGCTGTCCCTATCAACCTGAACCTTCATCAGCCTAACAAATATGACCTTAGTTCTACCTCATTTGCCGCAGGATCCCTCAAGAATCTACCAATAAAAGTGGATGTTAAAGGTTACAACGTGCATCTTCTGGAGGACCTGCCATTACCAGAACCTCAGTCTCTCCACAAAATCAATATGGAAGAAGCTTCCTCAGGGCCTGTGGGGGATACTAACAAGTACCCAGTGCACAAAGAGACAGAGGCAGCAGCTGAAATTGCAAGCCTGCCTTTCATGGATCTCACTCATGTGATGGGTTTCTGGCAGCTCCCACCAG
The DNA here is from genome assembly GCA_013400495.1 of Nicator chloris. Lineage (NCBI taxonomy): Eukaryota > Metazoa > Chordata > Aves > Passeriformes > Pycnonotidae > Nicator > Nicator chloris. Next base: position 23,783 of record WAAE01012626.1, on the reverse strand, counting down.
GTGACAACCAGAACACTGTAGGGGACATCACAATGGCATTTGGCTCAGAGGAACCATCACACAGGCTGAATGGCCTCGGCCAACAGCAAGGTCTTCAGCTAGCAACTGGTGGGATGGCCATAAACCAGCTGCATCATCTTCCTCGCCCCTTTCCATCCACTACAAATTCTGTAACGCTGCCTCACTTTCACCATGCCTTCAAGTAACCATTACCCTGTGTGGGTTTTTTCCCTTTTTTTTAAAGACTGTGCTTCTTACTTAAATCTGTTAGGACTGGGGTGATTTTGTTTTTGTTTTGTTTTGAAGAACTGCCCCAGATGTTTTCAAAGCACGTTATGAACATGGTAGTTAAATTCAGGATGTTAATAAACAAGAAGCTCTATTTTTCATACTATTAGTTTTTAGCATATGACAACAGTAGAACTAACATATTTTCCTCAGCTCCCTCTATATTTTTGTTTCTTTCCATGTAAACAATTGAATAACTATCTTCAATGACAGCAAAGTATCATAACAGGCACAATAAAACTGTGGCTGCTGCAATAGGAGAAATGCGGTTAGGGTGAATGGGAAGAGGGGGGGATAATCACAAAGAAATCAATTTAATGAGCCATAAATCACAGCAAATTTGTACACATGGCAAATGTAACAAGTGATTTATCAATGTCAGATAGATTTCTGTTAAGCACTAAATTAATGAATTTTAATAATCCTTCATTTAAATCAGAATCATTCCAAGAGTAAATTTTATGTCCTTGTTTCACTTGCTTCAATGAAGATCATCACTATTATGATTATGTTAAACTAAACTGTTTCCTGGCAGGCAATTCAGCTGTGTCCCTCTGCTGCCTTTTTCCTTGGGCTGGAAATAATTACCACTTCTGAATGACTGTGTAAGAACTGCTGTCTTTAATACATGCAGCTCTCAGAATGGAAAGTGAATTGTCTCAAGTTAGGACAAAACATAATTTTCATTTAGAGCTGGATCTGTCAAGACATCAGACACTTCTCTCTCTCTTTCTCTCTAGTAAAGCACTTGAGCATTTACTTAAATTTAAGCTTATGGTATCCTGTTGGGTCAACAGCTTGATTAAATTAACACAATAAAAAATAATGCATCCTACCTAAGGGGCCTTTATTCACCTTTTGTTGATAAAAATGCCCATTGTTTAGTCTGGGAAATGATTAATAACTGTATCCATCTGAAAATATGAGCTTTCACAGAAATCCAACCCTGTCCCAGGGGAGCCTGCTCCCAAGTGGGACCCCTGTGGAGCCAGGGACAGGTCCATGCACAGAGGGGCTGTGGTGGTGAGCTGACACTGGGCCCTGTTCAAAACCAGGTTCTGAACCTGCCTTACAAGTGTCACCTGAAATTGGTGGGTGTGATAATGGCTGGGGCTGTTTTACTCATGGAGTCCTGCTCAGAAACATTGGGACTGCTGCAGTTGGACTCCAGCCTTTGTTTCTTGCAAACTAGAACCATGGGGGCTTCTCTTTGTTTCCTGGGATAAATTGTCCATGAACGATTCCTGTGGACAGTGTGTTGGTGTATCATCTGATGCATAAACAAGCAGAAATTGTAAAAATCACATTTTCCAGATGAGATTATTAAACAAAACCCCAAACTCTTCACAATTTACTTTGTTGCCTAACCCATAGTTACAAAAAAATAATCATGATTTTAGTGGATGCCTCAGTTACTAATGGATTCTGTTTCATCTAAAACAGACACAGAATTTCTGAATCTGAGTAAATTCTCAAACCCCAAGAACTACTCTTCCATTAAATCCAAAGAGAGCTCATAGTACCCAATGATCATTACTAATATTACATGGAGCAAGCATATTCTCTTCTCTCTTGTTAATCACAGGAATATTTCCAGAGAGCTTCAAATAAAAAATATTTTTAAAATTACTGCTGTTTTGCTGTTACTGAGCTATGGATCATTGTAGTTGTTCAATGTCATTGGATATTCTTACAAGTTGATCTGTACTTGGATAAAGGATTGTCTTATTGCAGTTCATGAGAGAACATGTTCTGCACATGCAGTGCTGAGGGGTAATTTTTGTTCTGAAAATTTTTCGCATAAGACAGACCAAAAGAATTTTAAGGTCATTCCTGTAATGACAGCAGGAGGAGAACAGGTACTGCACAGTCATGTCCTGTGAGTAGTTATTTAAATTATGAGTTCCAGAATGGGGAAAATGTTGCAAACGGTGTTATATGCACATTCTACAGCTAGGTTTGTATTTTCATCTGGACTTGGTAAAGTGTGTGTATATATTCATTTAACTGTATTTTTTTCCTTGTTTCCACAAATTGTATTCACTTGGCTTCAAGCAAGTTTATGTGCTTGTAAAAAAACCCAAAAAACTAAACTACAGCAAAAATTCTTTGGTACAAAAAGAATTTGTAGCACTGCCTGATCATACATATTTTGTCATATTGGTTTGTGCTTTTATAAGAGGTGTCAGTAATTACTGAAATACTTGCCCTTGAATTTAAATGTGATGTTAAGAAGCAAACATTATGCAGACACTGAGCACGTTCTTTCAGCTTCTCTTTCAGCCCCTGGAGCAGGGTACCTGAGCTTTGGGCTGCCAAGAGACGTGCTGCTGCCTGATCTCAGCCTCTTCCAAAATATGGAAAGATGATAAGCATTTCTCACCAATGCATATGTAACTACAGGTTAAAGACTGTCTCATTCAAATAAAAAGAAAATAACCACTTTTGATGTATTTTAAAAATACTTTGAAAGCACATGGCGACGGTGTCTGCAAGTAAAGCACAGAAGCAAACCTTAAATGTGCAATGCTGCTTAAGCCCATCAGCCCATTCAATTTTCTTTTTCCAGATTCTTGACATCATAAATGTAGCAGAAGCTGATGATGTCCCATGACAAAGAAAGGCAAGTTATTTCAAAAAAGTTATGTTGTCAAAATAAAATTTGTTTTAAAATTCTTGCAACTCAAGAGACATGAGATACCCCTGAGTCATCTGATCCTGTAAGTGGGACTGGACTTTCTGAACGTGTTTGTTAGGGAGACCTCTGTGAGCATGTCTCAGAGGCCACCAGTAGCTGAGGCTCAAGCTGCAGGGCATCTCCCTGGTGGCACTGCCTTTGGCTCATGCAGGGCTGTCACAGCACCAGTGTGGGGAGAGGCAGCCCCACATCCACTGTGGGTACGGTGGAGGAAGGCAGCAGCCCAGGCACTGACCACTCCTCCCTCTCTGGTACAGCCCATTCCTCCTCCAAATGTGAGAAGGGGAGGTAAGGGCAGGGAACTGCCGTGGAGAAGGCAGGATAGGATATGGCACAGCAGCTAAGAGATGGGACAGCAAGATCTGGGAGATCTTAGGATATTTTACCTCACATTCACATAGAGATAAAAATACTCTTTTATCTGAACTCTGCTTGAAAACCTATAGCAGCAGAGCAGATTGTGGTGAATAAACAACAGAATTACTATAATCAAATCATCCTGTAAAAGAACAAAATTTAGTAAATATTTGGTCTCATAAAAAAGTATTCTTTTTATGAAAGAAGAAAAAAGACCTGAACCTGCTGAAATAATGTCAAGAAGCTGAAATTATACTACATGGAACAAAAGACTGCATTCTCTATGTAAACACAAGTAGTTCTATTGCTAAGTTTTCATCCTCTATCAGAAACCGAGCTCTTTTCTTTTTCCTTCAGTTTTATTTACCAACTTTTCATGTTGGAACTTCACATTTTCTTAGTCAATGGGTTGCTGTTAGTTTCAGAGAGTTTTCGTAGCCAGTGTGAACTGGGATGGTACATTCTGTATATTAATGATCGGTTCATTTTTAGTGGAATGTTTAAAATGCTTTTCCTCAATACACCATTCCTGCCCTTTTTTTTTTTTTTGTAAGATACTGGAAACTAAGCTGTGAAATACTACCCTTCTATACACAGAAAATAATGGAGACACACACAACAACAAATACAGAAAAATTTGGTCTAAATTTGAGGATTCTTCTATTTGGTTGTTAAACAAACCAACTGTGGTAACATTGCACAGTAGAGTCTGGAATGGGTTTGGGGCTTTTTCTCTCTTCTTCCCGGACTGAGAGAAAGGCTAAGCAGCACTGCTTTAATATATTGGGGCTACTGTTATGCCTGCTTTTTCTAGCTCTAGAAGTTACAATTGCTTCATTGTCATCCTTTCTGTATCCATCTAATCACTATTAGCTAGAGTCTAAGTAGTTTAATTGAACTCTTTAAAATATGGTATTTGTTACTGCTGTGTCCAACTATTTTTCATCTTCATTTACTTAATGAGCATTTGATCAGTAAGGACACTAATGGATTTTAATTGAAAGCCTTAATGAAAATTATTGGGCTAAAAAGCCCCTGCTTGTTGCATCACTGAAAGTTTATGCACGGTGATCCAAGGCAGACAGTGGATCAAGTGACCAAAAAAAATAAGGGATATACCTCCACAACATTTCTGTCCTGTTGATCAAATTTTAAAGCAATTAAAGTGTTTAATGCAAGAATGAGATTTGGTTTTAGTCTGCACTCAAAGTGCTTTGAAGAGATGCACAGCATACATGGCCATTTATCATGTATCAATCACTATCATTTATTGTTTGCTGGAAGATTCTATTAAATATTCACATGAAGTTCCACAATGTTCACTTGTCTTGTTCAATATATCAAAGCATTAGGGGAAAGAAAAAGAAAATCACATGGTACTGGATCTTCCTACATTTTGTTAAAACCACTGAATGAACTGCTGGTAATGTCCACCCCTCCAGGCAATCATTTAATTAAATCTTGGCCACAGATACAAATAATCTCTCAACTTTAAAAAGGATATCATAATAAGATTTGTAGCCTAGAGGGAAAAAACCCCAACCAAACATGAGCCAATGAATTGCAGTTTGCTAATTTTATTGGTAGCTGTAGCATTTCAGGGGGAAGCGGTGCTGAAAAATTGCGTTGCTTAAGATCTTCCATAATGTGTCAGAAGAAAGCCTTAACATATCCTTGCCGACCCATCACTCTTATCTTCTGTTGTCTGTTTGTGGTCTAAAAGCAGCAGCAAGCCATATACTTACTATTTCTTATTATAGAAAGAGCTTTTATATTTTACTCTATTTTCTCTAAGAAGATTAAACCTGTATTCATGGGAAGGTGATGGAACAGCTCATCCTGGAAACCAATTCCAGGCACATTAAGGGCGAGACCATTTATTTGCACCACTCAAAGCCAGTTTTTCACATCTGCTTTCTCAGCTAAAAAATGTTCTTGGGTAGCACTGAAACTGATTTCTCACCTGTCCAAAGTGCTCTGTAAAGCACCTGGCAAAGCTCAAGTTTTACAGAAAATGCAGCAGCAGTTGCTAACACCCAGCACCTGCAACCTCACGTAGACCAGTCTTTTTCACAGTTCCACTCTCCTCTATTTTAGATGCGAGCGTGGACATCTGTCCCAGGGACAATGGCTGTCCCAAGCCTCTGCAAACTGGCTGCAGTGATACCTGGATTTGCCAGTATCCCTAGGGAAAAGAGGTGTCAAGCCCCAGTTTTCAGAATTCAGTGGCTAAACCTTGAGAATGGTGATGGTATCAATAAATCCCTGTTGGTGGTCTGCAAGACCCTGATAACCACCGGGGTTACTATGCTGTTAACACAGTCCCAGGTAATACAGATGACACCACTGGGTACTGACAGCAGTTTTCCTGTAGCTGGCAAAATCAAGGAGGTGAGCAGAGCTGATAATGGCACTGTGGACTGGTAACTGCCCATTGCAGACTTCCCCACAGCTGAAGGACCCAGCCACTGACCAGCAGCAACAAAGGACAGTAAAACTGCACACAGAAGAACCCTGCAACAGCTTGGACCGTGAGTCTCTGCAACTGACTGTTTTGTGCACATTCCTTTTCATGCCATGCCAAGCACTCTTAGAAGCTTCTCTCCCGTGTTCAAAATACCTTGCCAGCTACAGGGAATCATTCTCGGCCACATTTCCTGCTAAGAACTCATGTTCTGCAGTTGTATACATTTCAGAGGGGTGCATGATGCTCACCATCTGAGCCATCCTCTTGGGCAACAACACCACAACCACCTTAAACAGCGGCTGGAAGGGTTTCTTGCTGCTCTGACATGGCTTGGCATGTCCAGAGATGGGAACCCCACTGACTGCCTGGTCTGAGGAGCAGGAGCACCAAACGTCATGGTCTGGGAAACGAAACACTGAGGAGAAGGAAGACCCTCCACACTGTCATCCTGACATAGTTGTTACTGAAATGAATGCTGGCATCTTCCACACTTGGACAACAGAAGCACATTGTGAGGGCACAAGATCTGCTGGAGAGGTTTGCAGTATCATGTAGCAAATCCTCTCGAGATGTCTCTTACAGCACAGCACAGTCACTGCCTACTTGGGATGGGGCTGTTCCAAATCAAAGAACATTCAACACCAAAATTAGTATTCTCAGCAGCCTATACTGGGGCCCTTGGGAGCTCTGAAACAGGTTTCAGTGAAATTAATAGTTTCAATTAATACAAAGGAGCTCATACTGCAAACCCTGCAACAGGATATTCTATATAACAAAAGCAAACAAGTTCTTTTTACAATATAATATTGAAATAAAAAACCAATAATTTCTTACCCTAACTTTACTGAAGAATTTTTCGCAGTAGATACACCCATAGATTTTCCTGGTTTTTTCAGTATTTCTGAAGAGGTCTCTGCAGAACATTATTTTTGAAATTTACTTGCCATAGTATATGATAATCTACATAAATTCTCAAACCTCAGAAATGTAGAGATCAAAGATACTGATACAAGGAGCAGTATAGATTATCATTCACAGGTTATACTACAAATAACCTTTAAAATAACTTTAAAAAAATCTTCTAAACATAGACTGATACAGGTCATGATTACCAATAGCAATGGGTCCTAGAAAACATATTATGTGGTATCTTGCTCAGAGGGAACTATTTTAGGGAAGTGGGAATATGTTAATTTTAAGGCTGAATCAACAAGAGCATTTGGAACAAACAACACACAAAGCTTTGTATCTCATGGAATTGGACTTAAGGTAAAAAAGGATGGAATAAATCTCAAAATTGAAGATTAAAGGTTATGGAATTCTTTATGGGCAAAAAGAGCCTCAAAGCCAGACTGTATATTTTAGGTCCAATAGATACTTCTGCTTGAGGACCTCTAACTGAAAATGCGTTTGGGTCCCTCCTGAGGAACCAAATGAAAACCTCTCTGCATGCAGTCCACACAACGGATCAAGACAATGACCAGGAAAGCCATTCACTATCAAAAACACCCAATTGGAAATTTTCGTCCTTTCTTATTTATGGCAAGTGTTGTGTGGAAATGAGTTTAGGATTTCATACCAGGACTTGCAAAAAAAAGCCCAGCAAAAAAAGTCAAACTTTATAATCCTACATTTTTCTGTCAGAAAACTGGATTCCAAAGGCTAGGATCTGCTTTAAAAATGTCTCCCCCACCCCAAATACCTCAGGATTTGTTATAAGAAAAACATAAATATGACTAAATGAACTCTTTGCCTGTCTTATGTTTGTCTTTTTGTACTCTCTCCAGAAGTGATAACACAGCAGATGTTAATGTCGGAGTTTTTCTCTCAGTCAATTGTTGCTTGTCCTAGTAAAAAAAGTTGCACAATCATCACTCAACTCTAGCAAGGAGCTTATAGACCCTAGTGAAAACTCTCTCTAAATTGCTGTTGAAGCAGTGCTGGGAAGGAACAGGCCGAAAGTCCACCCTCTCATACTTGCAAGCCATTTTTCCTGCTCCGAGTAGGTGAAAGAATACTAAGATCTTTCAACATCTTAAAAAAAAAGAAACTAAAACAAAATTCCCCCAAACCAGCAGTATTCTCCTAAAGGAACTGTTTATATTATTCTCTTTTCTGTAACAAAACAGGATCCCACTTCAAGACATTGATGATTCACTCTACTTTTCTGATTCCCCCAAGTGGCTCTGCCCTTTGGCCTTGTGTCTAGTGACCAGGGAATAGCAAACCTTCCAGCAGCAGGGAGCCCTAAAGAACAGGAAGAGCTTTCTCAATGTGCTGCCAGGTTTCTGATTCTCTACAGCTGTTACCCTTGAATATAACTGCAGAAGAGTCTGAAGAAGTCATTGTCCCAAGTTTTTTGTACTGTCATATTCTGTCACTTTTTTAATCAGAAAAAGGGCTCCAGTTATGGGCAAATCCCAGATGATATTGAGCATGTGTCTTGTCATGAGTTTATCAACTTCCCGGAACTTCATGTCTTATATTAATATAGGCCTTTACTGACCACGAAGTACAGTTTAGCAAATCTGCTTCCAGGACAAGACAAAGTGACTGTGTTTGCTTACCAAAGCCTGTCTGATGGAGTTTGCAGCACAGCAGACAGCTTGTTCTTCACAAAACTCCATGTCCCTCTGTCGTGGAGCCTCAGTTACGCTTTGAGAGCAGCATAGATGTTGAGTATTGTCTGACAGTAAGAAAGGAACAGCTTGTGTGACAGTTTATCCACTACAGGAGGAGAATTCCCCTGCTTTACTGGAGCACTCAAGACGCCGTTCAACACCTGGCCCCACCAGCGGTGTCCACAATGAATTCCCGTCAGCTTCCAAAGTACAAACTTAGCAGAACTACAAAACCTTCCTCTAGAAAAACACTTGGGACACTAAAATGCATGCTTATGGTATTAACCCGGCAAACAGCAACTGCTTTCAGGAATAAATCCTGGGGATTAATAAAAGCAGATTTTATTATCTTTGTCCTAGTCCTACCCATTCCCAACCTCACAATTAACTAGTCTGAGCAGAGCTCCTCGAGAAGCACTCGCATATCCAGGCCTCTGGCTGCAGGGAGTGTCTGAGCCTGGTGTTAAGTGCTGGAGGAGAGTGGGAAAGACACCTACATGCACTGTGAACAGCTGGATGACCTACTCAGCCTGGTGGCAGAGCTTAAAGAGGAGGTGGGGAGGCTGAGAAGTATCAGAGAGTGCAAAAGAGATGTAGACTTGTAGAACCACACCCTTCCATCCCTGAGAGAAATGCAGTGGATGGAAGATCAGCAACAGTCTGAGGAGCTCCGCCTCTCTTGTCATCAAGCTGAAGAAGGAGACTTAAAATCAGGGAAATGGAAACAGGTCCCTGCTCAGGGAGGCAGAAGAATCCCCTGCTGGCTTCCCTTGCCTTCCCAGGAGCCCTTACAGAATAGGTGTGAAGTCTTGGATCTCAAGGGTCAGGTAGATAATAGTGGAGAAGAAGCTCTGTCTGGGGAGTGTCCCAGGCCAATGTACAACAACCAGGGGGATAACAACCACAGGTAACAAATTAAGGATGGTTGTTGTGGGTGCCTTGCTTCTGAGGGGAACTGAGTGTCCTGTGTGTCAACCAGCCTCATACCACGGGCAAGTCTGCTCCTTGCTGGAGCCTGGGTCAGGGATATTACCAGGAGACTCCCTGGACTAATTCAGCACACTGATTACTACACATTAGTGATTGTCCAGGTGGGCAGTGACAAGGACATTTGGTCACAGGTTGGAATCAATGAATTCAGAGATTTTTTCCAACCCAATTGATTCTGTGATTTAGCAAAACGCTGCTGAAGCAGCCAGGTTTCGGGTGTGAAGCAGCATTGTGAAGAATACACAGTGGTGCTTGCTAAAATCTCTTTTGACAGTATTACTGTCCTGATTCTGCTAAAAGCTCTCCAGCAACAGTTATAGCAGGTACAATCCAACTCATTGCAATGAACAGTCTGTGTTCAGGGTCAACACAGCCACATTCAGCCATCACACTGCTCTTGATGCCCTCAGACCGTTCCTCTGTGTCCAGTGTCTTTTACAACAGCAGCCCAAGTGCCCTTATCTTAATAAAGATTCAGTAGGTTTACAAATTATTTCTCTCAGTAACAATACAGAAAAGATGGCCCAAACAGCCTCCAAAAGCCTGCTCCAGACCAGTAGTGTGGGCAAAATGGTTCTGAGCGTGGGGGAGGAGAGCACGAGACAGGGCAGATACCTGGCTCCAGGGGCGCAGTGGGGACACCTGGGACTTCAGGCGACAACAGGGAATTTTGGGCACTATTTAGAGGTGGATGAGACAAAAACAAAATCTTTCTCTCCTTCCCACAATCCATGTACTTTCTCACCAGTCCTGTAGTACAGGATATACAGTCCTGTAGTATAGGATATACATCCTCACGAGGCCACTCAGGAATTTGTCCTTCCTAAAAAGCAATTCTCCAGTTCCTTTCTCCACAATGACTGCTTCTCTCACAACTCAGTTTCCTCCCAGAGGGAGAAGGAAAGGAGGGCCTGCTCATAGAGTTGGTAAAGTAAGACCAGAAATAACAGAGTCATTAAAGAACTCAGCAGTGGAAATTCAGAGAGGAGCTTGCCCCCAGTCAAGGAAGGAAGATGTGTCCTGCTGCTTATATGGCATTGCTGTCATCTAGGAGAGGAGAGAGGCTGGAATCACGGCAGCTGCTCTTGCTATCAGTCATGAATTCCTGCTCTGGAAGTGAGCCCAAAGAGCCCCCCTTCTCCCTTCTGCTCTCTGCCTTCCTAACCCAGGCAGGACTCCACTGAGACCCTTTTCAAGATTGCTCCCACATTTTATAAATCGTACTATCATGAGATACTGTCTGTGTGTGCATCTTTTTGGATCTGTAACTTTTAACACAGGGAGCTCTGTGCAGAGGCTGAACCTGGAATTAAGTAGTAGAGCAGACCTGTCCTTTTCTAAGTGCTTTTCCCTGTCTGCAAAGCTGGGTGGAGAAGGGGACAGTGGAAAAGCCACCCCGTGGGAGTGAGGAAGCCTGTGCACACTTTTGAATGCAGGGATGATGTATTTCATCCTCTGTTATAGGATAGTACAGCTATCCTGACTCTCCTCCTCAAGTGTTAATATCAGACCCCAGACCTGATGCCTTTAAGTTCAAAATGTATGGTTAGTTTTCCCTTCCTCCCCACCAACTCTGTCTTGCATTCCTACTCAATTCAAGCAAAAAAAAAAAAAATAGAGCTGAAAATTAGAGCCTATGGAGAGAATTAATGTTCACATTCTGTTGTGCCAGGGGTGCAAAGCTGAATCCCATCTGTGGTTAATAAGATGTCATTGTCTTATCAAAGATCACTACAAGAACTGCAGTAAGAAAGCAGACCACAAATCTGGATTGGTGGGGGAGAAGGTGGAAGAGGGTGGCCCTCCTTTACAGCTTTTGTGACCTGCTTGGCTGATTGAATAGTATTAAGGAAATACTCATAATGCTGATTCCAGTTAGATGTTTTCCCTGGCTGTTTCTGTAATGGAAATAACAAACTACACTTCCCTCTTGCAAGGGACAGAAATATCTTAGAGCAAGGGTTCTATTTTTCTGAGGGAAAGAAAAAACGTTACAAACAAAATAAATTTGCTTTTTTTGAAAGGCACAGGAAAGCTGATTCAGCCCTTCCCTGTCTATTGAGAGTACCAGAAGAAGGATAAAAAAACCAATGCATTCCAACAAAATACTATGGTCATGCCAGACCTAAGAGCACTTAAGAAGAATTAGAAAAGACACTATTAGAAAAGACACCTTCCCTTCCCCACTTGTCACATTCTTTTAACTTTAAACCTTTGTGCACTTCTGTTTCTTTCCACAATTGATTTTAAAGGACATTTTACAACAGCAGTCAACCAAAGCAGTAGTGAGTTGGCATCTCTGGATAAAATAATAGCCATGCATGTCCATGTGTACTCACCTCCTTCCCAGCAAAATTACTTGTTCCAGTAAGAACTTAAGCATCTTTTCCTTCATCTCTGTAAATAAGTTCAGCTCAAATACATTTTTGAACCCTTCAGTAAAATGGCAGTGAATCTCTGCAACTTCATCTGTGAAAGGGCAGCTCTCAGGTTCAACCTTGGGAATTCATGCCCCAACTATCTTGAATCACGCTCTCTTTCAGATTTAGGTGAAGAGAAATCTATTAGAGATTCCCATTGTCTTTAAAATACATATTTGAACATTGACTCGAAGAGCAGAGACACTTATGTGCCCAGGGCAGACATGACATCTACTGATTTGGCTTCTCAACAGAGAAATATTCCCAAACACTAGCAGCACAGGGAGGGGGAGGAATTTGGCACCCAGTCAAGCACATATGTAAGACTCATCCACAACATCCAGGCTTTGTCCTTGGAGGAAACAATAGTGCTACTGGATGAAAGACTTCATATGGAGATAACACACACACTTCAGTTTTAACTATACCTTTTGCAGGGGCTGCATCTTCACAGTGGTGATTTCTCTTGCCTATAGTCTCTGTTTCAAGATGCTGAAGGACTTGCACTTCCTGTTGAAGGCTTTCTTGGGACACTGGATCATCTGGGATGCAAAGAAAAACCATTTATGGGTTGGAGCAATGCTTTGTTAATGATGCTTTCTTACCCAGGCTTTAAAATTACCTATATTCAGGAGCAGGGAGCTGCTCTGCAGGGAGCAGTATTTATTTTTATGTTCAGTTTAACTCCTGGAGAACTTCATCAAAACCTTAAAAAGCTGTCCAAGTCCAGCTGTGGTTCAATACAAATAAGAAATAGAAGTCATTTCCAGTTTGTTCTGCTCAGGGACAGGCTGGAGAGCAGTCCAAATAATGACATTCAGAGAGGAACACGTTGGGTCAGTGAACAGGAGCTGCCCCATTGGAGTCCCCCCCACACACATCTGGTTCTCTTTCTTTCTTAGCTGAGAGGGAGAACAACCTGATCCTGTTCAAGGGTCAATACTTTCATTATTAGTTCTCTGAGTTTAGATGTATTGCAAAGTGAGGCCTGCCCTGATGAACAGCAGTGCTGCCCATCCCACCAACACCACTGAAAGAGCCACAGCCCCAGGCTGGATGGGAGCAGCTGCTTACCAGCATCTGTAACCTGACAACACAGAAGGAAAACTACGGATAGCACCTGCAGCTGGAAGCACAGGGAAATCTCAGGTAGATACAATACCCAGTGCCGAATTTGTGGAAGAGCCATGTCTCACAAAAAAAGAGGTTGTAAGGTTCAGAAGGGTCTCGGATTTTAGCATCACTCTCACTCTTCTGCAACAGGATGGGCAATGCCCTTCGTGAGGAACAGCATGGAAGCAAGGACCAAATGAAAGCCTCTTTCCTGAACTGTAAATCACATGAGTCCATCCACAGCTGGTAGATTAAAGACCCTGTTCCTTATTTTATTTTGCTTACTCTGCTTTTCTAGTTCTCAGGTTTTCTCTTGGTCTTCTTAATAATTTCTCTATGCTGTCCACTCTCTTCCCATAGGAATTAAGCAGATGCTTAAACAAGACATTTTGGTTACAGCTCAGCTGGACTAAAATGCAGCTCATTCTACTAAAACACACATTTCTAAATCCTCATTTCCCTTTGAACCTTCTACTGACATAATTCAGGTCCTTACCTTCTGTTTCTAGACATTTTTAACAGCAAACTTGAGAGGAATACTCCTCTGCAGTACCAGGAGAGCAGCAGGTACCTGTGCTTTGCTCACTGGGGAGCAAACCAGTCCTGCATCATCAGGGCACAGAGAGGCATTGTAGGACTTGGATCTCACACTAGTCACAGTGACACGAAACTTCTCACCTCTCTCATAACACAGACCTCTCTCTTTTCGGACGATTTTGCTAGATAAAACCATTGAACCATGAGATACTAAACGTGGAACTACTCATGCAAAGTAATTGCACCTTTGTCTTGGTTCTTGCAGTCACTCTGATTTCAGCGTAAATTTTTTTTTTCTTTTGTGCTGTTTTGTTTGGGATTTTCCTTGCCAAATCAGGTTTTAGCACTATTGCAGGGCTGATCTGATCTACCACAGACACACAGGATCAGTAACACAAACTGAGTACAGAGGGGTACATGCAGAGCCCCACCCCTTGCAGAAAAACCCTGCGTTTGGGTTGTGCCAGGCAAACTGTGCAGCCACGCATTCAGTTTGTAATCCAGGGATCAGGGAGGTCAAGGGGAATCTTTTCATTCACTTCAGCAGGCTTTGGAACGGAGCCTGGTGCCCACATTATGCTGTCAAAGGGACTACTTATCAGATGGTTTATTAGTCTATTTTTTTCCAAGAAGACTGAAATAACAAATTCAGCCTAAAACCCTGGAACAAAAAAGGGAGCTGTGAGTTAGTAATTTATGCCTCACCATGAGAAAATACATTATTTTAAATTCAGTGTATAGTAAACACGGTTTTGGACAAGCAGGTAAACTAAGTGCAAGACTGAAGACAAAATCACAGTGTGTCTGTGCACAATAAATTCTCTAATCAAGTTCACCAATGAAAGCAGTTACTTGCTGTTTTAAACTTGGTCAACCCACTTCTCTACCAGCAGCCACCTCCTCCTTCCCCAGTGCTCATTACCCATTTCAGCTAAATGCATTGAAATTCCCATTAAAAAGAAGGATTTTACCACAAAACATGCCAAGTGTTTTCCACAGGCTGTAGAAGGAGCCAGACCTTGACTTTCAGGCAGCTGTGCAAAATGCAAAGCATGCAAGAGTCTTGGTTACACAGCACAGGATGTCACGACTGCAGCAGGGTGGGCACTTGGACAGGGCTCTTGCTGTACTTCATTGTCAGAAAGGGACATCTCCATAGAGTTACAGAATATCCTGAGCTGGAAAGGACCCAAGAATTACCAAATCCAACTCTCCTGTTGCATACCAGGGTTCCCTTTTGCAGAACTCCCTCCTGATTTATCCTGTTCCAGATAAGCAGAGGCTCTCCTTCGCTATGACAGGCAGCATTCTGTTTTCCACATGACTGCTCAGGTACCTGCTTTCACAGTGACATCACAGTTGGCTGAGGAGATGGTGGAACAATACTCAAGTTCATCACCGCCTCAGTTCAGGGCAGGTGACCTGCGCTCACCCAGATTTATGGTTTGGATGTCAGCAGGAGCTAGTGATACCCAGTAATGGCTTAGGTAGAAAGTGTCATGCAAAGCATGGCACACTCTTCATTATTAAGGTGGAAATTTTCCGTGATATGTTAAACAGCATTCCAAGATGATCTTACTTTGTAGATGTGAAAACATGTTGAGATTTGCATTTAAGTCACCTTTTTTTTTCTTGAAAGAATAGGTGTTAAAGTTACATGGAAATAGTTTCAAGCCCTTCCAACTCCAAAGACAATTGCACTCATTTCAGAGCAGGGATATGACTTCTATTAAACAAAAACAGCCTCTAGGAAAATTCAGGAAAAAAGAGTCCTTTTCATTTGACTTCTAACCTACAGAAGTACTTCATTTTAATAATTTTGGTAAGGACTTCTCATCTAAGTTCTTTACCTGCTCTTGCTAAAACAATAGAGATCCTTGTCCTGCTAAGCAGATGAATGCCTGCTTTTGCTTCTTACCTTTTCCTTGGGATTTTACCACACTCCAAAGCAGTTAAGGTTACTACAGTTTCACCGATTACAAGTGATTACAAATTCTGTAATCTTTTTGACTCCTTTCCTATTGCCTCTGTTTAAATCTTTGCTCTCTTGTTTCCAACCAACAGCTGTGTCTGTCCTTAGTCCAGACTACACTGTTCCTTTCAAGTGCCTTCCTCTGCCTCCCCCACCTCTATATTCTGTTCTCATCCCCTCAAATTGTTGGTTTGTTTGTTTTTTTGTTTTTATTTTAAAGGACTTTAGGTGTAAGCATGGTACCACTGAATCAGTAATGAGAAATGTAGCAAAGAACACGTGCACTGGCTTTAGTAAAACACTGTCCTTTTTTGTAAACTACAAAATCATATTCCACCCCAAAGCACTGAAAAGCATCTGTTACTTACTTGTTCCATTGAACTTATTTCCTGGTATCTGACTCATCTCAACAGAATTGCTTCTCAGATTTCCTTTTCTGTTTTGTTGTCAGGAGTCATGAGTACTGGGTGGTCACTATTCCAGTTACCATAGAATCAGTGATTACATAATTAGCAATTATGACACAGGCAGACCCTGCTTGAGCTTGTCAAACACAAGAAAACTAGTACAGGTATCAGCTAAAAGAAAACGCTGAAACTTCTTCTAGTCTTACAGATTATTTCTATTGATTCTGTTAACAGACAATTCTAGAAAATGAAGGTTTAATCTAAATGTCTACACTGCATTGATACTTTAGCTTTCTGAACAGTGATCAAATGCCTCTTTATTCCCTTCTCCCAAATCATGCTATTTTACCAATGAAAGTATATTATAAAAGCCTTCTTCCAATAAAACCAAGTATTTTTGTTTCTGTACATTAAAAGACTTCATCATTCCCTGTTAGCTTGTCTCCATCTAGTATTCACAAACTATTGAAGGAATATTGAAGACGCTTTGAATGCAGCAATAGTCAAGCCACTCCACTGATGTGTTGGTTACCATGTTCCTTCCAGTAAAAAGGTTAACTTTTCACATAAAGGCAGAATATTGCTGTCTGTAACATACAGATGTAAATGTGAGGGGTTTTTTACAAGTACAGAAGGATTCAGGACTGACTACAAATCCTATTCATGTCATTCACGTTATGGACCGGTCACCACCGGTATAAACATTTAAGTTCACCCCAACCCTACAGATCCTGGCCCTCAACTCAGCTTTAGGAAGTTTTTTACAACAATAATAGTGGGTGATAAGTTTGTATTCCAATTAAACCAAATTTAACACAAGACCTGAGGAAGAGTATTCCAGAAACACGAAGACAGTGACCATCTGCAACACACACTATTTATCCAAGGATCTGCTGTTTGTTTGCCATCCTACTCAGACCAGGTACTTCCAGCAAAGCCAACTCCAATGGCAACATTAAGGGTCATGGAGTACTGTAACTGCAACACTCCTTGTGACAGATTTTACTTGTCAGGAAATGTAAAACTCACACCAAGTAACAGGGATGTCTAGCTACACAACAGCTTTTCAGACACCTTTGCTTACAAAAGGCTTCCATCGTAGTACCAAAACAATAAATAACCTACCCCAGAAAAAGAACCAAAGAGGAGTGGGTGTAAACTCCTTGACTAACAAAACTGTATCATAGCAAGGAACTATATTCAACTATCAGTATAAGAGAAGACATAAATGAAAATATTGTTTTTTAAACTGAAATAATTTAATAGAATCTAATCAGATCAAATCTGTAGGATTCTGATTTGTTGAATACATTCAACAAATATAGATATAACTGTTCAATGATAACTTGTAAGAAAAATATTCATAATTTTAATACATTTATACTGTAATGAAACTTTGCAGCAATTGCCATGCCACTCATGACAGAATAGACATCACCAATACATTATTTTATACAGAATTTCATTTCAGAAAAAAATGACAAGTTACGGGGTCTTGTTACAGTGAGATTTGAACAACCCCCTTTGAGCAGGACTGGAAAAGGTGTGAGTTAGCAGTTCCCTTCTCAATACAAATGAAAAATTAGGGATGTTTCCACAGTAAGTTTCTCAGTTTCATCAGGACAGCTTCAGACCTTGCACGTTTTGTTTCAGATTGAGCAACTCTTTCTCTTGTCTTGTTTTCTCCTGTTTGAAGGCCAGCTTGTTGGCTTTCTTCTCCATTCTGCGTTCCTGTACATAGGAATAATGAGAAACTTACAAAATAGGAACTGACATGCAAAATCAAACCATTCCAACTAACTCTGCTAAATCATGAAAACACGAGCAATCTGGACAATAGTATTATTTATGGCACTAATTATTAGTAGTCAAATTAATATGTGTACCAACAGGATAAACATCTTTAGTTAGTTGACGCTTCTAATACGCTGGCAATTTCTGTTCCTAAATAAGACAGCTAGGATTTCATTGTAGGATTAGTAGGCCAAGTAGCATTTTCCACATTTCTTTCAGGTAGTTTTCACTTTGTGTGACCTGAGACAACAGTAAAACTATTTCCTTTGCTACTCTTGATTGTAAGGAAATCTGAAGTTGTATCTGCAGTAGTGGCCACAGTAAGAGACTCCAAGTTTTGATACTGGAAACCAGTAAGACAAAAGTATGATGTTAACTTTCTTTCCAGTAATTTTGTTTTTTTTTTTAAAGAAGCAATAATTAGTACTTTGAGACCAGCAAGTTTTTCCCAATACCTTCAGACATGACAAGTGAGTTTTAAACCAAAGTCATCAGACAGAAGTCAGGTACCATAAAATGCCTTGCAAGGCTTTATCTGCAGTCAGGCGTACCTTTCGCTCCTCTTTTATTGCCTGTTTCCTGGCTTTGCGATCCTCTGTGCTCTCAGCTTTGCAGCGGGGCTGTGTTGAGGCTTTTGGCAGGTCACTGCCATTTATCATTTGCATGCGTTCCACCTGCTTAGCAGTGAGACCTTTCTGAGGCAAGATGTGTAGGGGAATTCCAGTCTTCTGAGAAATTTTTATTGGCTTGGGCTAAAACAGAGAGTGCATATGAATTAGTGGCCCCCAACTTTCTCTCCAAGAAGTGCACATGGCACTGCTTTATCGGTGTAAAAACTTCAGATCCACACTTAACAGTAATAAATGTTAAGTCTCCTCATAGTATTTAACTCCCTCACAAAAACACACATTAATCCCAAAGTAAGGAATAAAAACATCTGCGACAAAATCTGGCCTTCCAGAACAAGAAAAACATTTTCCCCTTTTATTTTAATATTACTGAAAAAATAAAGAACTTAAGTAGTCACTTAATATTTCTTTATAAGCTGGCAAGAAAAAGGTTTAATTTCAAACCTGGAGATATCAAGCTGTGCTCTAATGATGGGAAACATATGGAAGACCAAAGAACTAGAATAAATTGTTTCAGACCATAGGAAAATAAACCTGAACAAATATGTGGCTGTGAGACACAGATTACACAAAGGTGTCTCACAGATAACAACAAAGGAAATTTCCTGCTCTGTTTCTGCCTAGCTATTACAGAAATTTTGAACTGACTCAGTTTTCTTTCTAATAAGAAAAAGTATATCCAAACTCTTCTTTAGTGAAGAAATCCAAAGTCCTCCTCAAGCCTCATTTTTGCTCCCTGTCTTTTAAAACAGACACCCACTGAGAAAACAAACATGTTTATCTCAAGTTTTCAGTGTTATCTATCAGAGTAAGTTTAATAATTTTACCTTTGATGGCTCCTTAATAAGTGTTGGGTGATTATATAAGTTTGAATAGGTACCTAAGTCACAAAGAAAAAAGAAAGTTGTCAAGAAGGCTTACAAACAGAAATTATTAATTGTACTGCTACTTTTGGAAATTCTTGGTTTTGGAAATTCCTCCTGTTGTGCTCAGAGAATAAATCACTTTACCAGAAGCACTGTCAGGAAAGTTCTGAAATCACGTATCATTTATTTTGAAATCCTAAGAACAAATAAGCAAACTCCAAAATACTTACTCAAAATGGATTCACAATCCCACTTTTCTTTTGGCTCCTCAATAACTACAGTTACTATTTCTTCCTTTTCTTCCTCACTTTCATCATTTGCAGTAGAGTCCAAATCTTCATCAGGTTCAAGAGCATCCAATTTCACACAACTTTGAAAATGTTCAGAAGAAAAAAATATGGTTTATCTCTTCTTGAAAATGTATGATTATGTAAGCCCAGACTCCCTTTAAGTAAAGCCCCAGACCCAAGAAAGCTATTTCCAATGAAATTTGCAGTAAAAATGAAGTTTAAGTAAGCCTCCTCAAAATAAACTGATAACATTAGGACAAAGACACAGTCAAAAAACGAAGTATTTCTGCTTTTCAAGAGGATGAATGCCTCTAATAGATACTGGTTACATTAAATTCAACACCATTATACAAAAGGAGCATAACCTATTTAAACCAACAAAATTCTTTCACTTAATTTTATCATACAAATGGATAATACACATATGCAGCTGCTTTAATTGTGGGATGCAATCTTTGAGTACATGAACTTGAAACAACACACCCAAAATTTCAATATAAACAGAGGATTACAGAACTACTTATGTCCAGCAGTACTTCTGGGAATACACACTTCTTTGCTTTCTCTTTGTAGTAATCATCCAGGACTTCCTGCAACCGAGCATTGTCTGTGTTAATGTAGCCCTCTAACTCCACGTTATCCAAGGCTCCAATCTCATCTTCATCAAATTGTTCATAAAACTAAAATAAAGAAGTGGATATCTGTAATTAGACCACATTTGTCATCAACTTGTTGATTGCTTAAAGAAGAGCCACGCATTTATTTTCATTTGCCTCTTTTTCCTCTCCCCTCTCATTTGCTGAACAACTGCCAAACTCATCTGCAGTAGGATTTCCTCCTTACTGTCAGTATTCTTTCTGCATGGGACTCACAAAGTTGTCTTATAATAATATATAAATCAGCTTCTAGAAAACATTTTTTATATTGATGCATTATTTCAATCTATGCCTTAAGAAGCCTGTCACTGCTCAGAACAGAAGTTACACCCTATTTCCACTGCTCTGACATCAGTTCATGAATGTATACTTTACCAGGGACCTGTAAACAGTTTGCTGTGTTGAAGTGAGCCTCTTACACAAAAGTGTAACATAATTATGAATGCTCATATAGTCATTGGAGTAATTTTGTTTACCTCCATCAGTGCTAGGCCTTTCAACAGCAATTAACACTATAACCTAGGTGACACAAGCCTCTAAACGTACCCAGTATTAAATGCAGAATACATGCACAGAGCAGTGGCTTGATACCCCGACTGCTAAAAGCAGTAAAATCTGCACAGGTATACAGGACACTGCCTGATTAAATTAATCAAGAGACAAAGAAACATTTAACACCCTTCACAGTTACACTCTTGAGCTGCCTCACCTTCTCAAATCTGTCATCCAACAGGGTTAACTGCTCATTCCGTCTTATTACTGAAGATGTCATAGAATATTCCGTGAAACGACTCCTGGTTTCTTCTTGCATAAAAAGGAATTCTTTTGTCCGTCCATTAACCTCACCATCTGACAAAGGACCTTCTGAATCATAGTCTTTATCACTACTGCAGCTATCCTCTTCATCACTATCATCTTCCATATCTTCCCATTCGTCTTCATCCTCAGCATCTGGTCTCCTGAACACAAGTATAAAATAGCTTTAGAATAATGCATTGACCTTTACACAGCTCTGACCTATGCTGGGTTATCTGAAACAACTCGGCAATAACAGATTTAAATCCTGAGTGAGACTTTTGTCTGACAGCTGAAAGCTGCATGATCCATTGCTGGCTGGATCATGCAGCTGTGCACTGAGACTGAAGTTATTTTCATATTCAGCTATACATACCAAAGCAGAAAAATATCAGCTGCATTCTTGACTATTAAAACAAGCAAAATTTCTTACTGTTCATGAAATTATGAGAATGATACCAAAACTTAAGTAGATAAAATGCAATGGGGTATTACACGAAGCATTTGCAAAGGTTTCAGAAACACCCATTAGCCTCAATCAATACTATTACTGATGTATTTTACATGTAATAGATGGCAACATTTTAAACAGTTCAAGAACGCTATTATTCCAAACACTGCATATAACCCATGAGCTCAAAGTAACAAATGAAACATATCTCTTGGATAACATAAGAAATTTGATTTTGCAAGCTACCATCCAAATAACACAAGGTAATACTTTTTTCAACACACCAAAGTATTCAATTTGAAATCTGAAACCATTGTGGCTTCCTATACCACCACATGCAATAGCAAATAGCATTTCTCCTATTTACATATGACAAATATTTCAACAAAGCTCTATCTACCGCTTCTGTGGTTTATTTGCTTGTAGAACAAAATCATCTTCCAGGATATTTTCTGGATTGTCAAAGTCAAAATCATCATCAAGAGCTGCAACAATATCGGGATCAAAATCTAGCCGTGGTCCTAGAAAGTTGAAAAAACAAACCATAAATATTTACATTTATCTGACATTACAAAGCTACTTTCCTGGATAAAAACCAATCCAGCTGGGCTGTTAATTTGCAGTAAGTAAAGCTTAAACCAAAGAATCACAAAATTCGTCAAGAATATTTGTAGATTTGATAGAAGCCAGGGCATGTCACCAATCTCTTGTCAATTTCTATCACTCAGAAAAAAAAAATTCCCAGAAGTCTTAAGCTTCCATAAATGTATTTTAATATAGAATATTGTAAAAGAAAAAACATCCAGGTGAAGGTACCACATGATCAACTACCAGCATTAGCTCCAACCCTAAAATTCATGACATTACAAAAGGTTAGAAAGTGTTTCTCTGCTGCAATTAACAGAACTCTTTAGCTTCCTTCTGTCAGGACAGAGAGAACTGCTACAATTCCTTACTGTTATGAACTATGGAGATAGTTGTGGAGTCAATGTCCAATGTAAACATGGATACATAACAAAAACCTACTCACAGCCTGTAAAACTGAAATAACACTAATGAGGGAATGTAAACACTACTCAGCATTTGAAAAGAAATTGAGTGAAAATCCAGTTCCAGATTCAGATTGAAACAGCCAGAATAATAAATTAATAGTATTATCTACAGTCTTCCCCTGTTATTAGTTTGTATTTGCTACACAATAGTAAGAGCTCATGGATTCACCCTCTCCAAGCAAAGCTAAAGAACTCTTAGTAGTGAATCACAGAAGTAAGTCTCAAATTGAAACATGGGTCTCTCACAGATCATTCCTGATGTCTGCTACTGAGCCTGTTCTAAGCAAAAAAAAAAAAAATGACACCACAACATAAGCCTTAATTACCATCTACTTCCTAGATGGCAACTCACATCACAGAAAGGTGAAAAATACCTGAAACAGGAGCAGCTTTATTTAACAAGCCCACATCCTCTTCAAACTCTGTAGCAAATACCGAGGAAGGCAACTTAATGGATGGCGCCTTAGGAAAAGAAACAGAAAAACATGATCACAATGTATTTGTTCTTAGTTTTGTACTTGAGCTCTCATTAACAAAATCATGCAGACACTCCTGTGACCAAAAGAAACTCTGTGAGCGCTTCTTAAATGTTACAAGAAGCGCTACATCAGCTACCTAAAGGGCTGGCAGCATCAATTCTCATGTCAATATTCTCCAGGTATAGAGACAGTATGTTTGCATCTCTGAAGGTTTTTAGAGAATGGATGTACAGCAGGCACACTGAAATTTAAAAATTTTTTTTGTTTGTTTTGGAGAACACTAACACACGTTTGAAATCAGCCCTTTACTGAAAGCCTTGTTAAAAGCTTCACAACACGCATATCTAACATACCTTTAAACCTCACGTGGTATCACCAAGCGGTACCTGAAAGGTACTTCTGACTAAGACTATTGGTTTTGACTAAAATTACACTATTTGGTTAAATCAAACACCCTCAGCTATAAGTGACTGGCAATGGCATACCTCATTGTTTCAAAGCATCTACTGCTTTTCCATTCCAATGTGATCCAGGATTATGAACTTCTACAAGTTATGCCAGCAATTGAAAAGTTTATTTTTATTCCATCTAGTTTCTATTACATTCCCTTTAAAAACATGGTGTGCTGATAATACAACCTGGCATATTCATAACTCCTAGAGCATTCAAAAGCTCTAAAAAACCTTAAAAAAATGCCCACCCCAGAAAAACACACGACTTGTTCAAACAAACACCTTTGCAAGCCATCCCTATAGAGAAAAGTTTGTTGTGGGTACCTGAAATGTTTTAACACTGTGCTAGCCAAAAAAGTTCATCAGTAAACTCTGGCTTGTCAGCTTCTGGGTTTACTGGTTTACTTGTAATAAAGACTGGTCATGGGTCAGAAAGATCCTTATATATA
>WAAE01012625.1:0-124803 GCA_013400495.1 Nicator chloris | reverse complement strand
GCCACACCTGACCCAGCCGGGCCACCTCGGGGCTGGCAGCCGCAGATCGGCATTTCGCAGCCCCCAGCGAGCTTCCCCCCGCTTCTTCTCTGAGCCAGATGCAGTTGCATTTGGTTTCTCTTTTAAGCATGTTACTTCAGTGAGGAGAATAAAAGCAGCAGGAACAGCTCTTGGCCGCAGCGGCACAAGCGAGCCCTGCTCTGCCAGAGGAAACCACATAAAAGCGCGCGGGTGTGCGTTTGGGGGGAGGGCGCAGCGAGCGATGATGCCTGGAGCTTCTTGCACTCGGAGCTGCGATTTGTGAGTGAAACATGATGAAATCACCCCCTGGACAAATCACACGAGCCTGTCAACCTCACCAGGTGGGATTACTCGTAGCTAATAGCCTGAACGCCCCGAGCAAACAGAGCTCTGCGCTCACTATAAAAAAAGGCGACGGTGCGGCGCAGGCTTTTCAAGAATTCCCTGGTATGGCTAAGCAGGGCTGCGTCCACTCGCACCAGGTAGGGGAGGAGAGGAGCGTGTTTGTTTTTAGAGGAGGAGTAGCAGCCCGTCTCTCCTGAATAAGTTCCTGCAAAAAGGAGCGTTTCAGCTTCAGAAAGAGATGTTTTATTCATAAACCCCTTCTGGTTTGTGTTACTCTCCAACGGTGACGCTGTCAGCTGCTGCTCCAGTGATGGGAACTGGAGTGCTGGGGAGCTCCAATGTACTGAGGACCATCTTTGCCCTTTATGCACAATGCTCTTAGTGCAAAAGTCCTGCTTCTTGCACAGTTTGCTTACTTTGCTGTTTTACCTTTGCAGGTTATATCCTTATTTGCTTTTGCCTTTGGAGTAAATGTCTGCATGGGATTTACGACAAATCGATTTAGGAGATCTGAAGAATGGGATGAGGGCCCAGTCTCAGGTACAGTAACAGACGTAAATTGTACCTCATCATATACCTTATGTTATAGACTGTGGTTAGAAACCATTCCTACTCTGTAACAGTAGTTTGCTTGTTCCTTTTCCCTCTGGGATATAGAGAAGAATAAATAACTCGCTGAGCTCGAGTCAGTTGACCTTTGGGACTCACCTATAGGTCTCCTATTTACTTAAACTTTTGCTCTGTGTGCATGTGACTATGGAAAATTTAGCTTATTTTAGGACTGAGCACTGTCAGTCTCACAGAGATTGGTCTCATCAGCTCCTGAAGTTTTGCAGTGTTTTGTGCTCTTGCACAGCTTCCTTCTAGTGCTAGGAGAAACTCCCTGATGGCTTTAAGGGTGGTGGATTTATTTTGGTAGCTATTGCAGCGGTTTCTAGAAACTTGATTATTGCTTTCAAGAGGCACTGGTGAGAAAAGCTTTTGGGATTTCTGTGGCTCCTGAGGTCATGCTGGTTTGTGAACAGTAGACGGCAGACATCTGACGGCGGAGAGGGCTGGGAGAGGAGAGCAGGTGTTCGTGCAGATGTGCTGTCACCGAGTCCTGTGCTTTTCTTACGCCTTCTGCTGTTTTCTCTTTGGAAGACAGGAAGAACATGCCACAGGAGGAACTGTTATTTATGTTGTGGGGCGGTATAGGGTTCTGTGAGCTCAAGCATAGTCCAAATGGAAAAATGTGTAAACCAGACAACTAGTCTTTTTTTTTTTTTATTCAAGGAAAAGTAGGGTTGACTTGTGTCTCTGTTCGTTTGGCAGGAGAAAGGAAACTTGTGGTCATTGACTTCGAGCTGGTTAACGTAACCGAAGTGAAAGGGTTTCATTTGCAATGCCTGTCTATAATGATAGCCTATGAATTTTAGTTATAAAATTGTTTGCCATGGCCAGAGCTTGTTGTGTTCCTGGTAATGTATCTGTGTCCTCCTGTCCTCTCTCTTTGAGGAATTGGTGTCTAATTACAGCCACTATCAGGGCTGCTGGTCACCGAGTAGAAGCATTTTAGGTACAGGCTGTTGCTTTTGATCTTTATAGCAGTAAAAAATTGCTTGAAAAATT
Source organism: Nicator chloris (assembly GCA_013400495.1). NCBI lineage: Eukaryota > Metazoa > Chordata > Aves > Passeriformes > Pycnonotidae > Nicator > Nicator chloris. The sequence goes on along the minus strand of WAAE01012625.1, from coordinate 122,826 downwards.
ATTTTTAAAAAATCTTCTAGGATGTTAACTGTAGAACAGATGTGTAGTGTGTGTAGTTGGGATGGGAAGGATTTGCATTTCAAGTGTTCAACATCTGAGTGCCAGTTGTTTTGCTTTCACTGGTGACTGTCTAGGGCAGGACTCAGCTGGTTTTTACTGAAGACTCAGAGGTCTGATATTGGAGTCCCATTGCAGCTGATCGATGCCAACCCTGCTGAGCCAGCCAGCACTGTTCAACACCTCCAGGGCTGGGAATAGTAGCTGTGTGCTCCTTCCAATAGCAGGAGGATTAGCTCAGCATTCCAGAAAAGTAGGAAGAAACTCAGGATCTCTTGAAAAGGGCAGGAGATGGGGTACTTTGGAAATCTATTGAAAATTTGCTCCCAGGTGGGATTGACCCAGCACCTGGCATTGAAGTAGTCCAGTCAAGGGTGCAATAATGATAGACAAAAGTAATGGAGGATTTTGTCCATTCTGTGTTTATGTAGCTTGGTTACTTTTATTGCAGGAGAAAAAAAAATAGAATAGCAAAGCATAAAGGAGTATAGTCACAGTATAGACAGTAAAAAGTTACATTGGAGATGTGCAAGTTTTATAGCAAACTGAAAGCACTATGATCAAAGAACCTACTTAGGCACTCTTAATTGCATGACTTCCAATTATACTTCATTAGAAGAGCAGTCCAACAAAATATCCAGAAAAATAGATTGGTATAAATTCTTCTTCAACTTCACTATTCTTTAGCTTATTTGCTTACAAGTGTCTTGATGTTGAGAATTAATTATTTTACATTGACAAAACACTTTCTTTACCAAGCATTATTGTAGAAACCAATTTGTTATTCCTCCAGAGGTATGCCATGATTGTAAGCAAATTTTTGTTTTCATCTAGTATAGAACTCTGCTGTGAGCCAAAAACATCGTGGTTTTTTCCTAGCGCTTTGTAAATGCGTGCCAAAGTACCACTACAGTGGCTAAAACATCCCTTCCTGTTCTCTTTTTACAGTGTACAGATATATGTCTTTATACACTTGAGATGTTGAATGTTTGTACCCAACAAAGTATTTGAAATAAATTTTTTACAAATAGAGACAGTAGGGCACCAAAGCTCACATTTTTCCATAACTTTGCCTTTGTAAGTCACTTGGTTTATGAATTTCCTAGCCATCTTTTTAAGCACTTTCAGGGTAAATGGCCTTAGTAATCTCTTGAAGCATGGTTCTTGATCACAGTAGGATAATTTAATGCTTTGGAAGGAGAAACGCTCTAGTTTTTCTGTCTCTTTTTACTGTAGTTTTAAGCATGCCATTAAAACTGGAGTCATGCTTTTCTTCTGTTGAAACACTTGTATTTTTTCCCTTATCTGACTTTTCATTTGCATTTAACTCATTGCAAAAATGAAAAGCAAGTTCATAATAGGAGTATCATCCAGCAGAACTAGCACTCCAGATGTTTTATTTAAGTATTTGGTTGTTCCATATGGGATCCAAAAGGGCAAATTTTTACTAGGTAGTCTCCTTCTTATGACTCTGTCTTAAGCATGTCTATATTGTGTAGTCCTATTTTAAACACTACTGCAAATAAATAGATTTTATTCTTTTTAAACCTTGTAATCAGATAGAATCAAAAGAAATAGTTCAATATGGTGGTCCCAAAGATAAATATAACACCCTTAAAATAGAAATGTAACAACTTCCTTGAACTGAATCACAAAGACATTATTGCCCTATTTAGCTTCACTCTCTAACCTATCACATAGAAGAAAATTAGATGGCTGTTTTGAACTTGGTGGCAATAAAAGGAATGTATGGAAAATAATGTGAAAAGCTTTATGTATGAAATAAGGAAGGAAGGTTCTTCAGGCTGAGGCCCCGTGCCTGCTGGGCCATCTGACATCTGTGGAGAGATGCAGGAATTCTGAGAAGGATTTTAAACTAAGTTTGTTCTGTACAGGGGTTTCTGTTAATTTGAAAGTGCTCACCAGGGAGAGAGCTCCTGATGATATATTTTCAAACAATTTTGCATGTGCCAGCACCTGTGCCATGGCATTGTGCATGACCTGAAAATCATGGTCTGGCTGCAAAGGCAAGGTCAAGCATGAGAAACAAAGGGGCAATCTTAATGTGTTTGGAGAAATTCAGCAAGTTCCCTTTTGTGCTGCGATACGGATTTTTCTCCACATTGACTCAGGATGTGTGACCTGATTTGGGTGATTTGGGATAAGTGATTTGGGATAATTTGCTACATAACTAATGAGATGGTTGGCAAGAGATGTGAAAAAATTAGACAAGGTAGGTGGGCTAAACCTTTCTTACATGAAATGGAAACCCTACTTGCAGTTATAGAAGCTGGAGCTAGAAGGGGTGTTGAACAGCTGTGTAGACCTCCATATCCCAGCACCTGGTCAGTTGTTACAGAAGTGCTTCTGACAGTTCTTGGCCTAGCCCGTCTTCAAAATCTTCAGGCTCTGAGATTGCACAGCTTCTGCAGGCAGATTGTTCAAGTGGTTTCCTGGTATAAATGAGCTGCTCTTTACAACAGGTAGACATTACTTGAGCTGCAGTGAACTATCTCTCAAGTAATCTGTAGTCAGATTTACACCTTCCCTTTCCTAAACACATGTTGATGTGTTGGTTTTGGTTTTTTTCTGGCCTTCTGAAAAGATCTCCCTCTCAGCCCTTTGAAATGAAAAGGGTAATGCCCAGGGTAAGGTTTATTTGCCGGTATGTAATACCTTCAAGTTTCTAATACCTTTGATTTGCAGCTTACTGGATCTGTGGTTATATATTATCTAGCTTCCGAAAGAGAAAGTAGTGGAATAGGTTAAGTACTATGAAAATATTTTTTGGTGTTAGATTTCAGAAGCATTTGATAGGAATCAGCTGTCATCAAAAATAAGGACCACAGCTTCATAGCTCTGAAAATTGGAGTGTTAACATGATTTGAAACAATTCTCGTGTGATTAATTTCTAGTATAGCTTTGTGATCTACTTACGTAAGCAAAGAAAATACTGATCTGTGTATTGCCAGCATAGATGCACAGTCTTTATCTCCTTGGAATTTCAGACGGCCAAAATACTAATGGCTCACTAGGAGCATGCTTGCAGGGTATGTACCTACAGAGTGAAACTTCACTGTGTATATGATGTTACTCACCCTGAGTGCTGCTGACCTGATTGAAATAAAACCCCACAAAACCAGAAAGATGGAGTTGTCTGCTCCTACCTTTTCCATTGGTTATATGACTGTGCCTTTGATGCTGCTGTGAGCCATGACTGCAGCCATGGTACATTTGGGTTTCTTACCTGTGATCTTGCTGTAGCACTGATTTTCTGACAGGTTTACTCCCTGAAGAGGTTTGTGCTAGTGTCTAGTCAGTGCCACTCCAAAGGAAGTGGTGGAGCAGTAGTGCTTGGGATGAGAGCTGGTGAGACATCAGCTGCTATGATGTTACCTCAAAACTCCCCCTTCATCATCTTTTCCATCCCTTCTCACAGTGTTCAGTTAATGCCATCTTATTTGGGAAGAGATTTCCCTTCAGTTTATGTGGAAACTAAACTCTCAGCTATGTAAAAGTGTAGGGGGAAAAATACATAAGAAAATATCAGAGCAACTATTTCCCAAAAGTGCCATTGCGTCAGTCCTCTAAAAGTCATACTGCTAATCATGGTGAGCTTTGCCAAACCCAAAACCAAGCCATGGCCTAAAAGAAAACAAAACACAAGACAATTTCAAATACTTAATTTTAATAGCTCTCTCAAGGAACAAAAAGCATTGTGAAATTTTCCTTGGAACACCTCACATTCCTTACTTTATTTCATAAAATACAATTAACCCTACAGAACAGCACACAATTTTTGTGCTTCATATAAGCTGCTATGTAGGATTCTCCTACAAGAAAAAACTTAAAAAATATATAAAGTGTATAAAACAGTAAGTTTTGAGAAAAGAGCAGACATATATCAGCTTTGACATTAAGGGTCCTTACTAATAAATAGGGTATTGAAGTCTAATACATTATTCATGGTTTGCAGACTGGCAGTCCTCCATTTATTTATATGCATAATAATTATTGATTTCTTAAATACTTCTGTATTTTTTATGTTGTTATAATTTGGTGCTCTGCAGAAGCCCATCAAAAAGCCTTGCTTTATTTCTCCTTTAATTTATAGAGCATGTTAAAAGTTTTCTTTCACACTTCACACTGATTTGACACCTACCAGTGTAGCAAACCAAGTCCTGCTGTCTGCATGTAGATTAATTGGGAGTCCTTTCCTATGTAAACTGCCCAGCCAGCCATGAAAATGTCACTTGGTTTCTGAAAACAAAGACCTGCTTCTGTGGAATAACTGCAGCTCCTGGAATGGGGCCTTAGAGACTTCAATACATTTCTGCTAATGATCTCTTGATTGTTGCAGAGGTAAAGCCGGGGCTGTTTCTTTGCAGGATGTTATCACAGCATGCTGCTTCCTTTTTTCCCCCCCAAAAGAACAACTTTTTTGAATTTGTTCTTTTGTTGTTTCCTTTCTTCGAGGAATAATTCTTCTCTCACTGCTCCCTTCCCTTTTGCACAGCAAGCATCCAAGGTCTTGCTCATTCGAGTGGCTCAGGGCTGAGCCGCCTGTCCCATCGCTGCCAGCCTGACAGATGTTGCCATTTCTTGTTCCACACAGTCCTGTCAGATTCCCCCTGGATCAATACCTCTGGCTCCTGCAAAAACAGATGCTTTGAACTTCAAGAGGCAGAGCCTCCTGGCTGCCGCTGTGACAACCTGTGCAAGAGCTACAACAGCTGCTGCTTCGACTTTGATGAGCTGTGCTTGAAGACAGGTATGATGTGTCTCCTGTCCTGCACTGCCGGGCGCAGCTGACACCTGGGTTCTGCCAGTGGTCAAGACCTGCTTGGTAAACCAGCGCTCCTTGGCATAGCCTGCATCTCCTCACCTTGCCTTGGCCAGGCAGGCTCAGCTCAGGCCAAAATGCAGCCCATGCTTCCTTGCAAGGAGGAGTAGGAATGTGCACCTATTGCTCCTTACTGCAGGGGCAGGAAAAGCAGGGTACTCCTCATACCACATAGAAAAGCAGATCTTCTGACACGAAATTAAAAGCAATAATCAGTGTTCAGGCACCAGTGTGACCTCTAGTTTACAATCAAAAGCCATGGTAAAAACTGGACATTAGTCATTTTGTGTTAAAATGTTACCTTTTTTCATCCCAACTGATAACTTAATATTGGAGCAATTCCGGCTCACTTGAGAGGGTGCCTTGGGAGCTGGTATCATTGAAGGGGTGTGGCTCCTCTTGGAGCAGGGGGACAGCCAGGCCTTGCTGCCCGTGCCCCAGACCCTGATTTCCAGGTGTTAAGATGCATATTACTCCACTTGTAGAAACGTTTGACTTCAATTCATTGGACCCTGGGGGACAGAAGTATAGCAGTAGGTTCACTTTGGTTTTTTGGCTTTTTTTTCTATGAGTCATAGGCAAGGAAAACTTCAAAGAGGGACATGAGTTATATTTTACTTCTTAGCATAGTGCATTTAAATTATTAGTTGTACCCATCTCCTTCATTGTTTGCACAGTGGTCAGAGTTGACACAGGTGCCTTTTATTTTTGCCATTGAACTTTTTCTGGCTTTATTGAAGTATTACAGTTACTAAGCAGCCAGAAGGAAAGTGTAATGATTTAAAATATCAGTGCTCATGGATGTGCCATGCTTGAAAGTCCTGTCTTCCTCAGTTCTGTTTATGATTCTATAATTTTCATAGACTGGCATCAAAAAAGTGAGCTAATCTAGTATGAAAAACAAGTTTGGTTCCAGGGCAAAAATTTCTGAATTTTAGCCTGACGCTGTTCCGCCCTGCTGTAAATGGCTGCAGAATGAGGCTCTTTTTGAAGACTTTCAGCACGATGTCTGCTACCAAAGGGCAGAATTTCAGTTCCTAGCCCTGCTGTCCACAGCAGACACAAGTTCATCTATGCATGTGGATACCTGTGTAGCCCCTGGGGCTGTTGTGCTAATGGCCATATACTCCCACAGGCATGTATTCGGGCAATTATCACATATGTGATCTGTAAATATTACACACTTACAGAAGAAAGTCCCAAATGAATCAGAAAAGGGGATAAAAGACCTTGCTCTGATGTGTGATTTTTTCACTGGGTGCATGTTGTCTAAAGTGATTTTTATAGTTTCTTGGGTGGGCCTAATTGTGGAAAACCATATGTTTAAAACCATAAGCCCTGTTCCAAAGCAGTGTACTACCCTTGAGAGAGCACCTAATTTAGACAGGCCAGATCCTAAATTCGTTTGCAAGATGAGAAAAGATGGAGTTTTCACAGCAGCCATGCCATGCTTTTCCTTGAAGAACAGCTCTTATTTTTCCATATCTTTGAGGTTGATGCTGGATCTACACTGTGGGTGAGGAACTGATGGTGAGAGTAAGGCTTCACTTTGCATTGACACAGTCTCTTGTCTGCTTTCTTAATTTCTGTGGATTGAACAGGAGACTGTAGTAGTTGTGAGGAAAAGCAAAGATTACCCAAGAAACACCAGAATTCTTAGTTTGTGCTTTAGGTTCCACCGGTTATCTGTGAAGATCCTTTTTTGTCTTTTCCTTTCCACACTTTCTCTGCCGTTCAGATTGTACAAAGCCTGGAGTACAACACCTGAGGGTAGCAGAAATACACCCGTGTTTGTGGAGGAGCTCTCCTGCACTTGCAAGTCACAAGGTTCCTTTTGGTTTCTGGCTGACATACCTGTTTTAACGACTAGAGTGTTTCCATTATGGCGTGAATGAATACTTTTTGTTTTGATTACAATCTCTCATTCTGGCTTACATTGTGAATATTTTAGCTCGGGGCTGGGAGTGTACCAAAGATCGCTGTGGAGAAACCAGGAATGATGACAATGCTTGTCACTGCTCTGAAGACTGTTTAAGTAGAGGAGATTGTTGTACTAATTACCAAGTCGTTTGCAAAGGTACGTCTTTGGTCTTTCTAACTCTTATCTTTCCAAAGCAAATAGAAGACAAGGGTAAAGAGTTTTCATCCAAAAGAGGAACTCTCCTTGTTTTGCTGTGATTTTTTTTTTTTTTTAGGAGGTGGGGAAAGTGGGGAATTGCATTTGTAATTTTCTGGGCACTGGCAGAGGTAAATAATATGTTGAAGGATGTTATCTTTGGCTGTAGAGATAATGGTAGAATGAGAAGTGGTGGAGGTGGATGAAAAAGAGTTTAAAGCAGAGCTTTAAAGTGTTCAGATGCGCTTGTCTGCATCACAGGGAGTACAGGGATATCTAATGATCTGAGAAGGAAGGAGAATTCCTAGATATGTTATCTCTGTCCCAAAGACCTCTCTCCACCCCCACCGCGAAAGTTTCTGCTCAAACTACTTGGCCTAATATCTGTAGGCTTTGTTTCTTGTGGAAGAGGAGTTGCAAGAATCTAAGGGCTGTTACTCGCAGGTGGGTGCCATGGGCTTGGTGACACACCATGGCTGCAGAACAGCCCACACTGCTTGCTGGATGGATGGGCTTCAGAGACTTCATTTTTATCCTCTGCTCTGCTCTTTCAGAGCATATCCTGCCTGTCTAGTGTGTCTGCCATTCACAGCAGGTCTTCTGATCCTTGGTAATGAGCTCTACAGGTTTTTGCTTTTGTATTTCACCTAGTTCTTACTTTTTTTTCATTCATTAACTTTACTTTGACAAGGGTTACAGTTTGAAATTGTTTCACCATTTTGGACAAATGCACAGGTTTAGAAAATTATAATAGTCCAGATCCATCCATACACTGAAAATGGGCCTTTTTGTTTGCTTGGGTTTTGCTGTTGGGAATCCAAATGAAATGTGTATTTTCTAACAAATCCCTGTAGATTGTTTTACCCTTCCCAAAGAAACCAGAAGCTGAGACCAATTAAATACTGGTATAGTTTCCAGTTCCTGCCTTTTTTGTGAGCTTCCTCTCACAGAGGTCAAGACAGAGAAATTTGTATGTCTCCAGCTTTAATGTACATAATCTTTGTTTAATTGGCTAACAACAAACTATCTCAACGACCCTGGAACTCTGACAGGACTATGCTTTATGTGAGAACAGTGTTTCCTCTTTATTCATGCCTTTGCCTATCTGAGGATAGTGTGTTGGTTTTGGTTTTTTTTTCCCTTGGAAATTGTCCCTCCACCTCTTGTCATGGTCAGCTGGAATTGCTGCAGCACACATTTCCTGCAGGTCTTTTTGATTATGTTTTTCGTTTTGTTATTTTAATTGAATTGCAGTTCCTTTAGTAGTGCCAGTGTCAGGAGTTAGGCTTGTTAGTTAATAATTTAGTTTTTTTCAATTGACCTGTAAAAGTGCAAGTCATGAGCCACTCTATAGGCAGCATTCAGCAGTGAAAACCTTAAGAAAATAGTTGATTACGCCAAGTAATTTTAACTAATCTAGGTCTGAAAGAGTATTTAATTCTTTTTTTTAGCTTGAGTCTCACCTGATCCATGAGCTGATCACCCCTCTAAACCAGCTGGAAACTATTTAGAGTTGTTTTTCTTCCCTGGAATGAATTTTGTTTTGGGCCTTTAGCCAGATGAATCAGCTCATGAAGCCATCAGAACTGATGGGAGGAGGGTGGGAATTACAGCCAGAAGCAGCACTACCTGTTTTTGACAGATCGAAAATAAAAAAAATTAAAATAGATGACCACTGTGTCTAAAGCATTACCACTGTCTCCTGTGGTCAAAAGGACACTTTTAACTCCAGTTTTAAGAGCTGCTTGTAGAAGTGCTAGTTTGGGTATTTTTGTTGAATAGAATACAACCAGATCACTTGTTCAGCTTTGTGAAAAGACATTCTCATTATTCATGGGAAGTATGACAAGTCAGTCCATTAACTGGCGCTAGGGTTTCTTTTTTTAATACATATTTTCTGTGAAACTTGTAGTTGTATCCACAGATTTTGTATTTTTTGTTTTATGAAATTCCAATGTGACTTTTCTGGTAGGAGAAACCCACTGGGTGGATGATGACTGTGAAGAGATAAAGGCTCCTGAATGTCCAGCTGGGTAAGTGTTTTGCTTGTACCTGGAAAGGCAAATGCAGCAAAGCCAGTGGTCTCCAGCTCTGCTTTGGGCCTCTGCCCACCACATTTCTGCACTGGCTCTGTCATGCAGGCTGAACAGCTGTGGGTTGGATGCCTTCCTGGGCTGTACCATTTGTACAGTTAGGCTCAGGATATTGTAATGCATTTGCCTTTATTTAGGCTCATAATATTGTCATGTATTTGCCTTTGAGCTGCTGGATGAGTAGTGGTGGATGATATTTGGGTTTGAACTCTTGGTCTTTGATCACCTGCTGCTGGGTTTGCCTGCTTCCCTTAAATGCATAGGGAAGGTAGCCAGACTCCTCTGAAGTCAGTGGAAAGGCCTAGGTTGTTCTGCTTTCAGTAAAATTCAGCTTAAGCCTGAATAGTGAACACCGTTCAGGCTATTTTTTTTAATGAAATTTTGTACTTTTAGCATTATGTTCTTAAATGAAAGGATTTCTAAACTGCAGTGGGGTACAGGCTTGACTTAGTGAGGAATTCAAGCACATGAGTAACATGGAGAAAGTAAGTAACTTTTGAAACCATTTGTCTCACTATTATCCCTAAAGGTAAGCATCTGCTTGGGTGCTGTGTCGGGTTGCAGCTCAGCCTGTGCTGTTAGGACGGTTGTTTGGAGATGCTTCTCCCAGTGACAGTGACAGCTGCTAACACCTGCAGCAGATCACATTAAAAGCCCAGGTGTGTCCATCCATGGCACGTATCTGCCTGCTTGGACTTGACTTGCAGTAGCAGTAGTAAATTCAAAAAGTAATAAAGTCACGTGAAATACCATCATCTTTAGTATGTTAGAATGAACTGTGCCTCACAGAGCACGCTCCAAATGCCCCATGGACTTGTGTTTGAGAAAGAAGACCAGCTGTCACGAGTTCCGTGGTTTTCAGCTAGAGATGGTGCGCTGGGCAGGGTACCTTGTGCATGGTAAATTTTCTTCTCCATTGTCTTCCATAAGCATTTGTCTTTATGGGTTGTATGTTTTTAGCTGCTCAGGGAAGATGTCTTTTATATCAGCCCTTTCACTGACTGTGAGTGAACACTGGCTCTTACTAAGTGTGAGGATTATCAGTTTCTCTTGGTCTGTTAAGTTTGTAAAAGACTACAGGTATGGGGTCCATACAGTAACTGAACGTCTGGATTTCCTGGAGGCTCAGTGAGCAAGTGGAAATTAAAAAAAAAGAATTCTGAAATGCTGCTTTATGTTCCTGCTGCTTTTGCCTTTAGCTTTGTTCGTCCTCCTTTGATCATCTTTTCTGTTGATGGTTTCCGTGCATCATATATGAAGAAAGGGAACAAGGTCATGCCCAATATTGAAAAACTGAGTGAGTACATCTATTTTCTGTCAATATATGAAAGACAGTCTCTTGCAGCCCAGTTGCTTTTATTGTTCATTGAGCAACAGAAGGGTCAGGATGGAGATGAAATGGCAGAAGTCCCCTTCAAATTAGGTGATATCATCTGGTGACTTGAAAGCACTCTGAATAATGCAGCACACAGCTGCTGTTTTGGGAAATGCTGCTCAGAATCAGCAACCTTCATGTGGTTTTGTCAACATTCATCTTTAGTACATGATACATACCCTGCATGCTTACAGGCAAGCTGGGAGGTGCCCACGAAATTTTCCACTCGATTCAGAAATGTCAGAGGTATGGATAAGTGGCTGCAGAAGCTGCACTTGGATGCCTGATAGCTGGCTGAAAACATGCCCTGCACTCATATTCCTGGGAATGGGCATCCCCCTGGGTTCGTGGCGGACTGGGTGCACAGCATATTTGAACCTCTCTGTATTGCATGGTAGTTTGTGTGTGCCTATACCCTTGAAATGTGTTGGGTTTTTTCCCCCTGTTTGTGTGCTGGCCCTCATATTTGTGTAGCCAACTATGGTTGGGTTCAATGATCTTGAAAGTCTCTCCCAGCCTGAATGATTCTATGATGGGGGGGCTGAGGCCACAAACCCCAGTATGAAACTGCAGCTTTGGTGTATTTATTACTTAAAATAAACCTGTTTTGTCATGTTGTTTTACTTAACAAGAGACTTCCAATGACTTCAAATGGAGACTAGCTCAGGAAAAAAAAACAGTCTATGGGAATATAGCTGGTTCTGTAGTCATCTGGATGCATTATTTCAGTTGTTAGTTGTGAAGAGCAAAGAGTACATGAGTAGATTTACTACTGCCCTTACTGCTGACTGCTGCTAAGCAGCAGAAAGTTCATTTAAATTAGTTAAAATTTAACTGGTTTCTGCATCGTTTTGAGTCACAGAAATTACTTTGTCTGATTTTGTTTTCCATGTCTAAGAGCTTTGCTTCCTCACGTTTGCATTTGCTTTTTCAGGATCTTGTGGAACACATTCTCCTTACATGCGACCTGTTTACCCTACAAAAACATTCCCCAACTTGTACACCCTTGCTACTGTAAGTCCCTGGGAAGGATTTTTTCATGATAAAATATTGCACTGGAGTAGAAATGGAGTAGAAATATATAACATATATATATATATGTTAAATATGTAACTACTTCACTGTCCCTCCTTTTTGATATTTATTTATGTTAAGTATTTTCATCATTTTGAAGAATAAGTATATAAGTAATTTTCTTTTATTTTGAAGTGATGAAATGGATTGTATTATACACCATTATACACTGTCACAGCTTTCTATGCTTTCTTATGCCTGCTTTTGCAGTTATTTGTACTGCTGCATAATTACAGGTCAAAGTTTTCGTAGGGGAAAAAAAACCACCCCTGAAATGCCAACCTGAAAACAACCAGCAGTTGTTTCTGTGCTGGAGCAGCCAGAGTCAGTGGGGCAGTGTGCAGCTGCTGAGCGTGTCTGGACACTGTGCTGGCCCTGCAGTGAGAGGAGCCATCGCTGTGCTGCGGTGGCAGGGCTGGCAGCCAGGCTGTCCCCACACCTCTGTGACACTGACAGTGCTCCCAAAGCTGCCATAAGGGACTCTCCATCTGCAGCTGCAATTTTTCCCCTTAATTTTTTTTTTTTTTTGTGCAGCCACTGCACAAATGTTTAAATGGATGAGACAGGAGCATATGGAGAAAGAATAGGTTGGGATGGGAGAGGCCCAGAGAAAGGAATTTTCTGCTCTTCTCCCTGAATTGCTTTTACTGCAGGACAAATTGTGATATAAAGCCATGGCTTTGGGTGACTTGCGTCAATTTTTTTTCTTGGAAATAACGTTTAACAGAAGCACTCATGAAGATAAACTATGATAAAAGGGAAATGCTAAGTGTTAGTCTTGCAACCAGAGAGTGAATTACTGTGTCCAGAAATGGCACTCATGAAGAGGAACTGAAAGTACAAATTGATCTTCTTTTCATACATTTATGCTTTTTCTTTGATAACCTGAAACGAACTTTTAAACAGAGTGAAAAACTTGAAAGTATTGAGTGACAGGAGTTTTTATTCTTGTAGTACAATTCAATCATCTCTTACTGCTTTCATTACTACAGCCAGATTGAAATGTGCTTATCTAAAAGTAAAAATCGTTTCTGGTATGTAGCTTCAAAGATACGTATTTTAAAATAATTTAGTGGTGTTTACAGATAGCTATGAAGCACTGCATTTGTGTGCATTAGGGTTTTACTAATTAATCTACTTCTGCACAAAGGGACTCTATCCCGAATCACATGGGATTGTTGGCAATTCGATGTATGACCCAGTGTTTGATGCCAGCTTCAGTCTTCGAGGCCGAGAGAAATTCAATCACAGATGGTGGGGAGGTCAACCAGTAAGTTTCAAATTCCCTCCTACTTCTTTCTTCCTCCCTCTTCTCCCCTCCCCCTGTGCTGTGGAACGTAGCCAATAATAATAATTAAAAAAAAACATATGTGAACAATTTGTACCTAATCCTTACCCCCTCCCCCCCGGCTGGCCCTCCATCTATCAGTTTAATGTGATGTTTTGAGTTGGCTTTTGCTTTTCAGAATAATAAATCCATTGACTATGGAAAGGTGCTTGCACTGATAAGTATAAATTAGACACAGCTAGGACAAAACCCTCACTTGAGGCAGCAGTGTAACACTGTAATTTTGTTACTAGGGCATAATGTTTCCTTTTCATTATTGGTTTCTCATGTTTTTGTCGTAGTAATGTTCTTGAGCAGTTTTAGTATAAATATTTTGTCATCATAGCACGGCATAATGTCATAATTAATTGTTAAGTCCACAAGTAATCACTGTTACCTGATTTACTGCAGAGGCTGTGGAAACTTGAGAATTAATTTCTGCCTTGAACACAGCAGCAGAGGCTGAACTATGTCCAGTCTCTTAGATTAGTGTTGGACTTGCTTTGTCTAGCTCTGGACTCTTATTCTGGGCAAGGAGATGGAGTCCTTCCAAGTATTCTGTGTTACTGCAGCTAAGACAGTCCCCTTGCTTCTGCTGCGCTTTGCCCTATTAGTGCATGCTGTGGTGGCTTGCTTTGACAACAGAAGTAAAAATAGTAAGTTTTAAGTGCAGGAAGCCAAGGTGCATGCACAATTCATTGCATTGATTGCTTAGGGAACTATGGTTTAAATGCTCTCTGATGAATTAACCTCACAAAAGAGTGAGATGGTAGAGGTGAGGAAATCGGAAAGGGTTTGGGAACACCATAATCTGTCATTCTGTTTGCTGAATTGATCCATATCATCTCCCAAATCTCTTAAGACAGAAACATTCCAAGAGGCTAAAGGGAGTTACTCAGACCGTTGTAGGCTTAGCAAGTGTGTGTGTTGTCTGCATGTGGTTTAGTCCGCAACAAATGTGAGACAAGCAATTTAGAACTGCAGGCAGATGTGTGACAGGCAGATGTGTGTGGCTGTAGCTGAGCCAGAATAAGGTATTTGTGCTGTTGTAAAATATGTCAGTGAGTGCAGGCACTCCCTTGGCTAGTTATGACCTGGGTTACCTTTTGGCATGGGTTGTGAGGAGAGGAGAGGGTGAGGAAGGTACCTATTATCTTTCCAGATGGAAGCAAAAAATCAGAATCGAAACTAGGAGCAGTGAAAGAGCAACAGTGTGTAACCTCTTTATCTCAGCTACAGCCAGAGCCACACAGTTAAAACCTGCTCCAGTCTGGAGTCAAGCTCATAGATAATCCTGTGGCTCAACTGCTGTGTGACAACTCATTAAGCAGCTGGAGTTATGCATTGCAAATTTAATTCTGCGTTCTACCATAATCATGGTTAGGTAGGAGTTAGTGGAGAACTAATTGTTGGGCCTTGTACAGATTTCTCTACTTTTAAATGATGATATTTTAGAAGTACAATATGTGTCTATGAATACTTCATGACCTGCTGTGTTGTGTGGGGAACATTGTTAATTCCCACACCTATGCTACTCCAGGGAATGAAAGATTTTCTGGATGAAAAATGTCATCTGAGAAGAGTTCAAGAAAGTTACACAATAGTGGGTGACCTTATGCTGGATGAAATCCTCAGAGGATAGGGTGTGTGTGCGTGGGGGCTTCCTCAACCCATACCCAAGCAGGGATGATAAAATAAACCAGTTGTTCTGAAGAATTGTTAAAAAGGAAACATACAAATCATGTAATAAATTGGACATGTCTTTGGAAAATTGGAAGCAAATGCACAGAGGAAGGACTATAATTCAATCCCCATACACATAATATGAGGGAAACCCGTAAGTTAGGCAAACCTGATAGAGTGGTCATAATAGCTGGGTAAGGAGGTGATAGATCTCCTGCAGAAATATGACATAAATTATACTCTCTCTTCATGTACAAGAATTGCACATTTGATAAGAGAACTGAAGATTTTTCTAAGAGAAGATGTTATCTCTGTCTATGTATTGGTTAGATACAGTCAATTTTTGACTCCTTTTTATCATTTTCTTTAAAGATGACATTGACATAGACTGCCCAAATAGCTGGGTATTGAAAGATAAGCCAGTACAGTTAAGGGGATAGGAAGGGATACCTGGTCTGCGTATCACAGGAATCCTGTCTGTCATATCCCGCGTTCAGCCGGCTCTGTTTGGGTCCTGGGTCTCAAACTGACGTACTCAAAACCTGCAGAGTGGGATATGGTTTGCACAGCATCGGAAATTACTATTTTTCTGTGCAAGAAGGCAGAAAAAGTGTCTGAGACTCTCAGCCTTATATTATGGTTAAAACTGCCTAGAAGAGAATGTCATTTAACAGTGATAATCTCTGAAATGCTTTCTTGCTCATAGAAACTGGCCTACTGTATATGGCTCTGTGAAAATGTGGGGGGGTTTGGTGGGCTTTGCTTCTTTCTTTCTTTAGTTGTTCTAATACTCAGTCTTTTGCTGGAAAACAGCTAGATTACCACAG
The DNA here is from genome assembly GCA_013400495.1 of Nicator chloris. Lineage (NCBI taxonomy): Eukaryota > Metazoa > Chordata > Aves > Passeriformes > Pycnonotidae > Nicator > Nicator chloris. The sequence continues at coordinate 107,431 of WAAE01012625.1, read as the reverse complement.
ATATGAGTGGGATTTGGCAGATGAGTATCTGAATGCTTTTCCTCCAGGAATTATGGGAAATTAATGGCATTAGGAAAGGGAGAGAAGGGGGGAGAAAGTAGCTTGGAAGTGTTTCAGGGTGCTGTAGCTGGTTATGGGACTTCCTGATTTAGTATACAATGTTGATTTATTATATAAGCTTAAAACCACCGTGTTTTCAAAACAAAAGTGTTTCATAGGAAACAGCCATAAAACCACTCCTCATACTGCAACAGCATCTCACAGAAATGGTGAGCATCAGGGCTCATGGGGGAAATTAAGTTTACTGCTCATTTTTCATGACACTGACATTCTTGTTCTCATCCCAAGTAACTTTAGGCACTAAATTTAGGCCCCAGCTGTCTTTGGCTTCTGTTAAGCAGTAGTTTTCCATGTCTTGGTTTGATGTAGTGAGTTTCAGCTTACACTACAGACAATACACTGTAGTTTTTTTAAGTGATCTTTCATGATATTTAGAAATAACCCATTAGCCTCTCAGAGGTCAGAAGAGGCAAGGTATAAAACTTCTGGTCTGTGGTTAATGGGGACAGAGAGGCTCCTTCACAAGGTAACCTGGCTTGATCTGAGTTTGGGCCCAAAAGATGTCTTTCACTTTAGAAATATCATAATTATAAAAGTATTGATGGATGTTTAGGGTGCCTTGTATGTAGCTTTAAATGCACTATCAACCTTTTAAAGACCACAACCCTCAAGAAAGGACTATCTTGACATGTTAATCCATGTAGCCATGACATTCCTAGGTAACAGACAGCATCATGTGAAGCTGTCTTTGTAGTCTTCAAGGTAAGCCTGTGGACATTAGCTGTCATCACCCTCCATCTTGATATTCCTGATTCATCCAAATTTACATATCAGTATTTAGAATAAAACCGTTATTGGAATGTTGTTGATTTTGTCTGTCTAATAATGACAGAAGGAGCTTCAGAAAGCTGTCATCTGCCTTTCCACCCTGAAGAGGTCTTGCAATCACTTTGTTGATTGGTAGGGGAAGCATAAGGAGACATGTCTGTAATTCTGTTTTATAAGTATTTCTTTTTATCCAGCTTGAGTCATGAGCAAGCAACAGGACTCTGAGTCTGTCCATTTATTTAATAAACTTCTTGTACCAAAAGTCTATCTGGGCAAGAAGGCAATGCTTAGTTGCCAAGTCTGGGAGAACATTTGTGTCATGTAAGAAGTGTGGAAGGGGTTACTCCGTATTTTACCTTGTTGGCAGAACGAATTATGAATGGTGCAGGAGTGGTATTAATTCTACATGCTTGCACCAGTCTTGTACACATTTCTTTACAAGGAAATGTTGTGATTTCCTCCTTCCCATGTTTCCCTGGATATAGATCTCCCATTGCTACATCAGCCTTTGATGCATCTGATGCGTCAAATACGTCAGCCCTTGTAAAGTTGTGGGCTGTTGTTTATTCATGGAAGATTAAAACCAGGGAAGTGTCCCACTTACTGTGCAGATTTTCAAAGAAAATTCCACAGCTATCTTGAATAACTCTGGATGAAGTACTTGCACACCTGTGTACAAGTGTGTTAGCAGTAAGAAGAAGGGAGAACCTAGGGTTTCTATCGTCCATTGACAACTGACCTATTGCTTAGCCTTGTCTAATTTCATCCATAAATAAAGGAGGAGAATTGTAGTCATTCAACACAGAGGATATAAAAATAATTCAGCTTACAGGATATGTTTCATATATATCTAGGAAAACATGTATACTGCTTCTTGGGACACGTGCCAGCGTACTCTGTTTGAATCTGTGATTGCATAATTTAACAGGTCTTTCTGTATTGGAAAAGCTAGATACTGTTGACTTCCCGTGGCATGGCATGAAACAGAGTGGTTGATCTCTTACTGTTTTTCAAATATTTATTCCCCTTCTCTCTGCTTAAGCAAATTAATTCAGAAATACAGCCTTTATATAGTTTGCAATACAATTAGGCTTGTCCCCTACCCAAGCCAAGGGTGGACATTTGACATGGTTAAACAGCTGCCTACAAAATTCTAACATACTAACAATTAAACCCAGTGTAATTATGTGCCGCAAATAAATTGCATAAGCTCACAAATGGTACTGACCTTAGAGAACAATAACTCTTATTTGCTTCTTAATTTCAGCTGGTTTGGATAGACAAGGTTGAGAGGGCATCTGGTAACTTTTTTTCTATCCTGCTCTTCTGCACAACTTGTAGTCTGCCTGGAAAGACAATGAATTTAACTTAGAGACAGTGAGAGGTGTTCACTGGTGATAAGGCTGCAGTAAGAGTTTACTGCCAACATTTCTACTGGAGTTATTATCCTACAGCCAAAGTAGTAAATAACTTGTGTGCTCCCATCAGTTGCTCCAGTCTTTTGTCTAATTTTGCCTATCCACTGAGGGGTCTGGGTAACAAAGGGTATTTCTAGTAGAAACAGATTCATCAGCACTGTCTCAACTTTAAAACACACTGAGTATTTGATTTAGAGCTTGATCAATGCCAGTAGAAATTCTTCCACCTCGACATGGCTGCTTCTCTGCATGCTGAAAGACATCCACATATGTATTGCTGAGTAGCAGTTCTAGGTATCATGGCAGATAGTGTTGAATTTTCTTTGTTTGGGTTTAAATAAATCAAAGGGCTGGCTGGTTTGGGTTGTTTTTTTTTCCCTTCCCCATAAAAAACAAAGGAGAGCAGAGGTCCAGTGGTGGTTTGTTGTAAGCTTGAGTTGAATCAGGCTCTGCCTGCCAAAGTCAGGATGGAGTCATTCAGACTCACTCAGATGTTGTAGACAGATAGGGGCCTTTTGATTTGCTGATTTTTGACTTCAACAGATCCTTGTCTTAGCTATTCATCTTATTTCAAGTGCTGCAGACACACGTACTTGTCTAAACAGCTAATGCCAATGTAAATGACTGCATTCCTGAGGTGAAATACTGGCAGGTGCAGCTTTTCCCTCTCTGAAGCCAGTCTGGGTGCCTTTAGGCTGCACTTACTGCTCTTAGGACTGCACCACTGGGAGTGATCTCAACTTATGTGCATTACTCCAGCGCAGAAAGGTGTGTGTGCTGTTTTCACGACCTTCACGAAGCACACTCTGTGCTCAACAAGAATAAAAATATTGTGACCACTTTCTTACAGATGTGCTGGCTTCCCTGGCAATGTAGCAATGATCCAGTTATTAATCTGTCAGGATGACAAGTGTTGGAGGGAGAGTGTCTTTTGGCACGTTTAAAATCATTGCCTAAAATACACAGGGTCAGAGGTGAATTCAGCTGTGCTAAGACAGGAGCAGCATGGGACATCTTCAGCTGCTGAGGGCAGAAATTGGCTGGTGTCACTTAGACAACCAGGCAGACTGGACAGTTGGGCCTGTGTGGGCCAAAGCACTACAAAGTCAAACTAGAGTTTGCAGATAGTAAAATCCAAACACAGAATTCCCTGGACTTCGTTTGTTGGTACCTTCCCAAAGATATCTTCAAAATTATTTAGAATTTGCGGGAACACAAGGATTTTCAAAGAAAAATGAATCTGCTGTGGGGACAATGGTTTACCAAGTAGAGCAAGACAGAGCATAACAGCAGTGGGAGCTGACACACATTTCATGCTGAATGTGTCTTTGACCTCTTTTCTCTGCCATGACTGGGTTTTTCTCTACGAATAAATCTGCAATGCAAAGGAAAACTAATTGCTATAAGTGTGGGCCCTTTTCCACCTGGGAATACCATGATGCAGTAATGAATATGTAATGAATAACTGCCTTAATTAGACAGTGTCTAGTCTGCTTATATACTGACTGTGCTGACCTATGTGGCAAAACCAAGCATCCTTGCATCGCAGTCATACTTCTGACCCCAGTGACATGGTCACTGGGTTGTAGGCATGCTTCCTCATCTTTCCTGTTCACTTGCATCCTTCTGTCAGAGCTAGTATCCTGTGATCTTCAAATTTCAGTGTCCTGAGATATTGAAAATAATATTGCTGTTATTCAACTATAACCCCCAAATTCCTATATAAATTCAAAGCAAATTTTGGGGGGTTTTTTTGGCAGTTACTGTGCAGCCACATCATCTTGTGATCATTGTCACCATGCAAACTGAGTTGGTGGTGGAAGGCTGGGGCTGCAGAGGCTGGGGGAAATGTTTGGGGAAGTCCCTGTTTGGTGGCAGCTTGAGTGTGTGTAAATATGAACCAAGCCTGAAATCAGATTCTTGAGGAGAAGCACCTGAAAACAGAGAGTAGGCTCCAAACCCACGACCATTCTGCTCCTGATCTTGCTGCATGGATTTAGGAGAACATCATTTCTGTAGTGTTACTCTGGATGTAGTTTTCACTGGAAAAGAGGATACATTATGAAAAAGTTAGAATAAGATGAAAACAAATGACCTTTAATAGCTGTGATTTTAATTCAATTGGTCTGAGTCCAGTCAGATTTAGTGGAATAGAAGATGAAATGTAAGGGTTGTGTCCAGGGCAGTGGAAAGGCAAATATGACCAATTTTCCCATAAATAACATTACAGTATCCAAATGTAACTGCTGTTAACTATAGCCTCATTGTGCAAATGATCTTTCATTACTGTACCAAATCAATCTCAATTAAGACTGGTGTGCGAATTATTCAGGCATGAGATTTGAATGATGCATGTCCAGATGACAGTTTATAAGTGCCTGTTTGAGCAAGGTACAGTGACTTTGAATGTATTTTCAGAGTTGATTTAAAGTAAACAGAAAACTGCACTTAATATGTAAGTCAGCTACATTTTGTCTTAACTCCTCACAAAGTGTATACATTGCAGTATGCATAAATAATGGGAGGAAATAACCTAGCTCTATACACAGTGCTGGCCTTTAAGCCATTGCCACTTTGAAATGAGTTTTGAGATAATTTGAATAGTTCCTTGGAAGAGAAATTTAGTTCTGTAGAGTTACAAACTCACTGTTTGCTTTCCTTGATGGTGAAGCTTTCTGATGTTCCAACATTCTCATTCCCCTGCCTTGTATAGAGTCATAGGATAGAGGATAGGTGATGAGGATAACCAGGAGTATGGTGTGGCTTTCATTAGAGAAAGATCAAACAAACTCGTGTTTGAAAAGGAATAAATAGAGGAGAATATCATGAATGTTGTATAGAAGTGGGAAGAGAAAGGATTAATAACCTGTTTCGAAGTATGAGAACGGTACCCTCACCCCACTGAAAACCAGCAGGTTTTAAACCAAGCAGAATTAAAAATACACTTACAGAGTGTGCGACTACATTGCGGAACTTTCTGCTGCAAACTGATTTATAGCTAGCAAAATACAAGGGACTTGAAGGAATGAAAAAAGGGTTTGAAAATTTCATGGAGATTTTTCCGTCATTTCCATCAATCACCAAGATCAAGCATCAGACCAAGAAGTTCTTAAACATCTGTGTAGGAAGGTGTCCCTGCCTGCAGCCTTAACACCTCATCACTCTCTGTGGCCTTTTTTGTTGCGCTCTTTTAACACATTTTCTGCTGATGGCTACTGATTGTAGCATACTGGGAGGAGGGACATTTATGCAGACACCGATTAGTGTTAAGGTATGTTCCTTTCTAACTGAGTGTCCCCCACAACCTGAATGCTAAAAGGGTCAGGTGAGTCGTGGCTGGGTTTTGAAAATGAAATTAAATACTGGGGGAATTCCTGGCCATGAAACTTAGTGCTTTTAATTAAAAGCAACATAGAGATTTAGGGGTGAAAGTCTACAGCACAGCAGCTGACCCACTGCTACAGAGTTTGCATAGGTTTGTCACTCCTCGTTTTCAAATTAGGGCCGAGGCTGAAAACTGCAATTTTTACTTCTAGGCTCAGGGTAGAAGAATGTGTCCTGAAAACATTTTCTTTTGATTTAGAGTCATTAGAGATCTGAACACATTCTAATCCTCTTATATTTTCCTCATTAGATTTGGATTACGGCAGCCAAGCAAGGGGTGAAAGCTGGCACATTCTTCTGGTCTATGTAAGTACCTTCTGTTTTCTGGAGATTTTTAACTAATAATTCAGAATTAATTCAATGTAAGTTTTTATTAAGTTGCTTTCTTTTCTCTTAAGCATTCGGTAGGTTGGAGACTACCTGTAACCCTGTATTGCTTCATTTGTGCAATATTTCTGATAACTAAAGCTGATGCTTCTGTTTGCAGCTTTAGATTCATGCACTGACTTTTAACAGTTGTCTAAAGAAAAGATGTGTGACCATGTGAAAAATTAGTGTCTTTCATTTCAAAGTGTATTTCTTTCCTCCTTAGTATTGCTAGCAATCTTTGTTAGTCCTCTGAGTGTGGAAGATTCTTATTGTGCTCTTATGTTAATTGACATCACCAGTCTAATTGACTTCAAGGTCTGGTTCATTCATTTTACAAGACAGTCTGTCCTTTGAGTGAAATATCCAATTTCCCTTTCCTAAGAGGATCCTTGAGGATCAGCCTTGAGGATCTTTGCTGTTTGTTCTCTTGTTTAATGATTCCAACTTCTTTTCCCTTGTCCTCACTAAAATGTATCTTTACAACCAAAACCAAATGAATTTTGGTAATTTTTGAAGAACTCGCATAGTTCAGTCTTTCTCTTACAGCTTCTGGCAGGATTGCAGGAGGAAAGAAAATGTTTAAGCTACAAGGCTGAAGTAATAAGGGGATTTAACTATCTTTTGTGTGATTCCTTTAGAAATAATGTGTTTTACTGTTCTAAATTGCATAAAGCACATGGAGGGAATAGTAAAACACCACAAACTGATGATAGATTTAGGCTTGCAAGATGAAATCTTACAGCACTCCACTCTGCTGCTCTACAAACCAAAGAAATGAATGTGATTCCTAAGCTCTATAACAACATAATCTGCATAAACACCCTGGCCAATGCATGCTTGGGGATATAGAATGTAAAAAAGGTAGCCAAGGGCAGGTTACATGAATGGCACTAGTAAGGGAGTGAGGCAGCCAATTTATGTATGATTGAAATATATATGCCTTAAAACTGCATTATTTCATTTGGTACACAGAATATTTTTGGGAGAATTTTCAGGCAGACTGTTTCAGGAAAATAGAATTTTCAAAAGATTTTAGTCAGACATGAGTTATTGAAATAATAGGGTTTTTTTTTCATATCGCACAAGTAGTAAAAATATTAAAATTAGATAGTAAACAAAATTATTGATCCGGTTTAAAATTTTGCCTTATTTGCAAATTTTAGTATAAATTCTCATTTTTATGGTTTTTCTACAACCCAAAGTTCTCTCTGTAGTTGGAGACTGAGGACTACTATTTGCCTACAAGGCATTAAAAACTAAGATATTTCCAAATGGCTGCTGCCATCTCTGTTTTTCTGCCAGAGGTTTCCAAAGTGACTCATGGTAGTGTCTGATTCCTGCCTTGGGATTCTGCTATTGATCTAATGGATTCTGGGCTGACTGTGCTATTGTATTAAAATGACTGTGTGATCACTGACCTGCAGAGCTTTCCTAAGATGAGATATTTGGAACTTTACAGCTGTTTCTAAGGTTAGTCATTGTCATAGCATGAACTTGGCCTCAGCACCAAGTGAGAATGGCAACCAGTGTACAAACAGTAAAGATGGGTGTGTTCTGCAGGGTGAGAAGCTATCAGGGTTCAAGTCCCTGTGCTGCTGGCCTGGTATTTCAGGTGGCTCTGTTCTGATTCACACCAGCCTAGCCCTCAGTTGCTACTGTTAAGGCAATGGAGTTTTTGTAGTGTCTGGAAACAGGAAAAAGGAAGACTACCAGAGCAGAGTGGTTTTTTAAGCCTGTCCTGATGTGAGCAATATAGTGGATTTTACCCATGCCAGCTATCCAATGGAAGCATACACAAAGGTTCATCTGGGTTAAAGCCACCAAAATGGATCTTTTATTCACTCCTCCTTGGAAGAGGTAGATTTACTGCTTTGAGTTCTGACTACATTTGCGAACTTTTAATCATCTTTCTTTTGGAGTATGTAGACATTCAGGAGGTCTGATGTGATTCTGTTTGCAAATTAAGAATCAGTATTAAGCAACAAAGAAGATGCATGCTAAAAGCAAATTATGCTATTATGATACATTATATTCATAGTGAATTCATAGCAAGCATTTTGTTGATGCTTTTTGTATTCTATGATAACAAGGTATATCTTTGTATTTTGTGGTCCAGTGTCATCCCCCATGAGCGCAGAATATTAACAATTCTTCAGTGGTTAACCCTTCCAGACAATGAAAGGTAATTCCCTTATCATCTGCTGTTGGATAACTGCAAGTTTTTCTTCTCTTCGTAAGTAGCTGGAAGAGCGAGCAAAAAATTAATTCTGAAATCTCTTTTTGTCTGTTATAAGCCATCACCAATTTAAGGATTTGTTTGAGTTTTGCATTTAGTGTGAGTTCTTTGGGATTTGGAGGTTTTTTGTTTGGTTGGTTTGGGTGTTTTGGGGTTTTTTTCATACCAGATTTTAACCATCCAATCAATTGGTTGATTCTTCCAAATAAATGTATGGTATGAATTTATTTCTTATCAAAAAGCATGTAGTTACATGGATTAACTTGGATTGTTCTTATCCTACTGAGCCTAATATGGTTTAACAACCTTACAGGCAATGGCAGTTGTCGAACTGGACACTGAGCACTAGGAAAATGTTAAGATTTTAATTATGAGTGGGTTTTACTACACAAGTTTCCACATGCTGCTGCAAGGCTCAGCTGTTGTGATTTCTCCTACAAGATTTAGAATGAGCATGTGTCCTCAGATGGTACCCCATGTGCCTCCTTGCATGTGTTCATGGGTTTAATAAAGCTGCAAAACAACTAATCATACTGTGGAAACGAAGAACTGCTAAATAATAATAGGATTCTATGACTGAGACACAGTTCTTTTTTCATAGAGCTAGGTCTCATTGGAAAACTGACTCAATTTGACTTGACCTGGCCAGCCTGTGTTTCTGTGGTGTTGTCTAAGTAAAGCTAACCTGAACAAGCCCTTTCTTTCTTTCAGGCCTTATGTTTATGCCTTCTACTCTGAGCAACCAGATGCTGCTGGCCACAGATACGGTCCTTTCAACTCAGAGGTTAGCACAGATTTTTGGTTTTTTTCTACAGAAAAAGCAGGTGTCTCTAATACTTTTTTTTTCCCCCTGAAATATTGATGCTGCTCAGGAGTAACATTTTTAGCAACTTTGTTTTCAACTGTTTCTGCAGTATGCTTCTTCTGTGCCAAAGAAAAAAAAATTATCTTCTTTAGAATTTATCATGTAAAATTCACTTCTGGGAGAAGGAACTGCCTGTGCTTTTCAGGAGGCTATTTGTTGGTGTGACACAATTTAACTTTCCTCTATCAGTTTATCCTTCTGAAAAGTAATTAATATATACTACAGAAAATATTGAGATAATATGCTGAGAAGAAAAAACCTTTCTTTAAAGCTGACAGCAGCCAAAGTAATAATTCCAGTCTGTCAGGAAACGTAAAAGGCTGCTAGTTCCAGTTTCATATAGGCCCTACAGGGGTTCAGAAAGCTTTTCCAATACTGTTCCCTCAGGACCATACTGTTAAGTTTGGAAAAAGTTGTAAAGCACCATAAGGCATTTTAATGAAAAATTATGTGCAACATGGTGCAGTAGTTTAACCCCTTGTTTGGCTTTGTGTAGCTGGCTGGGACTGATGGGTATTGTTTCCCCTGACAACACTGTCCAGGTGACAAGAACTTGAAGATAATGCACTTGTCTGGGATATGTGGGGAGGGAAAGTAAATGCTGTACCCAAATATTCTACTCTGAATGGCTGGGATCTGGCATTTCCAATGATGTCTGACATTTTGCAAATGTCCCCTAGTTTCAGTGCAAATGCATGCTTGCAGATTCCCATCACAACACTTCAGGAGTTTTTATGTAAGATTTTCAAAGGGTAAAGAAATGTTTGCAATCTTCCAAAAGTGAGTAGTGTATCAGGTGCCTACCCTCTGGAAGGCAGTGCCAATCTGCTTGAGCAGCCAGGTATCCAGCAGTAGTTTCTTATTTGTTTGGTTTACATCTGATGGTTGTTTTTGATGGGAGAGGAGAGCAAAGAGAAAAAGCATTAATAGTTTTTAGTATGGTTCAGTTATTTGGGCTGGTCTCAAACACTTTGCAGCAGTTATGAAGTTGCTGTGGGTAGCAGCCCTGTTGGAGCAGTTTGAGCCATGGTCCTAAAACAGTGGGTGTGAGGAATTATTCCAAATCAGCACTGAAGCACCATGTTGGATGGAGAGAAGCCGTTCTTTTTCTGGATAAGCAGGGGTTAAGATCTGCCAACACTTCCTAAATTGACAGACGTTTATATGTGTCCATGTTGTAATTTGGCTCAGAACAGAAGTGTCTGATTCAGTCAGGCAAGGTATTGGTAATGAGAGCTCTCTGATTTAATGATGTATTTCCTAATAATGCTTTGTAGTTCCTCTTAGTGAAATGTTACAATTACTATATATGCCTTATGATTGAAAACTCTAATTTTATTTATCTGGATACAGCCACTTCCTTCTGAACAGAATTGTGGAGCTTTTTCCATGGGTTTAAAAGGGGAATAATAAGATGATGACTTTGAAAATATTCTTTAAATTGGGGTGTTTAACAAATCTGCTTAGCATCTAATGTGGCAATCTAGTTTCAGGTTAATTATAAGAGTCTAAAAAGTGAAGTGTACCAAAGTGTTCATAACAGGAAAAGTCATTATGAAAGCAAAAAGCCCCCTAAGGCTCTTCCTGTATGGGAGTTTGTGGATGATTATCTGAAGGATGATCTCTAATTGCAACACAAAGCTTTGGCTCTTCATAAGTGTGAATTAATGGCTTATGAGAGTTTTGCAAATAGATAGTTTTATGTCATTTGTATTAAACACAAGAAGACCATGAAATCGGTTTTTAGCAAATTGAGAACAGATGAGTTAGCTGAAGAGCACGTATGGGTTTGCAGTTCAAACAGTGGACCAAACTTTGTGAATGGAAATCTGAGTAAACGAATGCAGCTGTGTAAGTACACAGATGCTGAGGTTTGCTAGGGGCCTGGTTTCGGGATAGAAAAGCTAGAGGAAGTATTTTATATTGTTTCTCTTGACACTGGTCTCAGTATAATTTTTAGGAGCTATGAAATTTACATCATTTGGAAGAAAGTCCTCAAAAGGATTCCTTTTAGCTAATTCCTTGATACCAAGAGCATGACTTCCCTGTGGAATCATTTTTTTCTTGTGTACGGCTGGCAGCAGTTAGACATTTGGAGTATTACTGACCATTTTTCTTCATGCAAAGGCAGATCAACCAAATAATAAAGTTTGAAAACAAGCTTGTAACAACTCTATTTACAATGAGCTTCTTATTTCTTCTTTTGAAGAGTGAATATTTCATGCTGATTTTTCTTACTGCAGTTACTAATTAGAGGAATAGTTTTTTTACCTTGAAAACCTCCAAATCTTTATTAGAATAAAGTGAATTTTTATTCAAGCTTATTATACTAAATAATGTTCTAAATTTATTTTAAATGTATAATCTTAGAGGTCTAATGATGTCCAGATGGCTCTTAGATCTTCCCAGGACATGCACAGCAGCCTATATGCAAAGTGTCTTAAAGCAAGAAGCAAAGAGACTTAGATTCTCTTAAAATTTATTGGTGAATTGCCAATGCTTTTTATGTAAATGGAATTGATATTATAGCTAATCTCCACAAGTGTAACTTTGCATATCCACTAACATGAGTTTCAGTGTAAATGAGTTGATCATCTAGGTTTTGGGGGTGTTTGGTTTGGGTTTTTTTTTGCTTTGGAGTGGGGGTGTTTTTTGTTTGTTTCTGGGTTTTTTTTTTCCTTTAAAAACATTTTAGGAGGTATTTCAGTGGGTTCTATTATGTTTCCAGGAGGAGTTATGTGAGTTATAAAATATATGCTTGCTTTTGATTTACTTCTGCCTTTTTTTTTTTCTTTCCCTCTGTGCTTCTGCAGTTGAACTCTGGTAGGTTGGTCCATCCAGGTCAAGAAGCAAAGCTTTGGCTGGCTAGTTACCCTTGTGATGTTACAGTTTCCTTCTGTAATCAGGGAGGGATTTGGTTCCCTCCTCCATAACTCTGTTCTGACTCTTCTCAAGCAAGACTAAGAATTGGCTGGTTAATAAGAACTTGGCTTTTTTTTTTCCTAGCTAACTTTTTTTAAAATACAAAATATTCTAGAAATACACTACCATAAGAGCTCTAAAATACATCGAAATCTGGCAGTGCTAAGCCGTTTCTGCTGCTCCTCTAACATGCTGTCTTGAGACAGTCACATCAGTGTTCAGACCTGGGTCTCCTGTGCTCGCGTGTTTCTGGCATTGTGGAGCTCTGTCTGAGCCCATTCAGAGACAGTAAAATGAGAATCCTTCCTTTCCCTGCCGCTCCTCTCATCAGGACTGCACAAAGCTTGAAGCGTTTTAAAAACAGAAAACTCTGGTGCTGCTTTATTAAAATGCCTTTCTGGAGAAAGACGAATGAGACTGGACTAGAATCTCCTTTCCAGCTGCTTGCGTTGGAAGCAATGAAACAGCATGGCAGATGGTAACATCCCCTTCTTCCCCTTTCCTGTGTATGGAGCTCTGTGACTCAACAACTGGGAGAAGCTGCCTAAGTACATAGACCTTAAATAGCATCATAAATCTCCACCTTCCCCCCAGCCCGCTCAGCGTGCCCCGTTGCAGACTGTGGTTTATCTCCTGGTGGGTGTCACCTGTCACCCCTTCTCACGCCATCTCAAGCAGTGCCAGGAGCCTGCCAGTTGTGTTAAAGTCAGCGAGAATGGGACAGTTTAAAATTATGAGCAAGTTGATTAATGGGATAGTAGTTTATTTTAGCTAGATCTTGGGGGTTTTTTCCTTCTATGTTGTTTTTTTTTTTCCTTCCGTAAGTCCATCCTAGATAATTGTGCATTTAGAAATAATAACATTACCCAATGAGATACAACACTGAAACTGCTAGGAAATTAAATTCTCCGAATGCCCAAAAGCTGGTAATAAGAGTAGCAGCACAGATTTCTCATGCAATGCCACCAATGTGCCCCACCCAGCTAATTTGAAGGATATGAGCTCCATGTTAACTGAGTCTCACCTGCCTAGCTCTGATCTGCAGACCCCCAAATAGTGGCAAATGGGGTTCTGATGATTTCAGTGAGGTGCAGGGTCTGGCACACAATAGTGGTACCTGCTAGTACTGAGGATGAGGGTACTTGATGTCACTAATTCAGCCAAAACATTTGTTTGGGAAACCTTGCAGAAGTCATTGAGACTGGACAGCCTGAACAGTCATTCAAGTGAAATGTTGCATTTCCACCAGTACTTTATCCTGGACACTCATTAACTTGTGTGGAATGAATTTTGCTGTAATTGAAATTAACATAAATCTTGATAATATTAATGGATTAATATTGGAGAATTAATACCCCCTATATAACTATGTATTTTCAAACATAGAAGCCCCACCTATCTTTTGAAACACCAATTTAAATTTGCTTCTATGCTGTCTGCTCTTGTAACTGCTGTTCCGCTTTCAGTATAATTTGGTGAATTCCTCCTTAAAAAGGGGTTGATCCTAAATTGTCCAAAAGCCTAAATATTTGATAAGGCCGTAGCATTTATGCTTCAGGATTATCTGGCACAGGTAGCTTTACTGTCTGATGTGAGTTGAGACAGGCTTTTTTTCTGAGTCCAGGCATCTCTCCCTGCCAGTACAGGAGAGTAGTTATGGCTCCCCTCTTACTCCGCCTAAGAGACCTAAGAGAAAGCTTCCTCCTAAGAGGAGACAGGAAAGACCAGTTGCAGCTCCAAAGAAAAGAAGAAAAGTACATAGAGTGGATCAGTATTCTACGGAAACTCGTCGGAAGAAAGTAAGTTCCAAAAATTTATGATGGAAGTGCTACTTTTTAGGCACTACGCTGTCTTTATTTTTTTCAGCTTGGGAGTTCACTCCATGCTTCAGGTTGGGATTTTGCAGCCAGAACTTTTATAAATGTACTGAAGGACCCAAAAGAGAGCAGCCAAACCAGACTAAGCCTTCTGGGAGCTGTGTTTTTCTTGTTTCAGACTGTTTGCATTAGGGAAAGTTGTCTTCATAATCTCTTTATTTTTTAAAATCCAGCCATCAGCTGGAGGCAATGTCAGAAAAATGTGGGAAGACACTACCACTGCTGCTAAACCTTCTGAACTATTACAAGTTCTGCAATATGTTGTAGCCTCCGTAACTCCCAGCTCATGGGAGCATGGTGATTATTTGAGGTTTTGTGTCTAGTCATCATGGTTGTGGAAATGTCCTGAAAATGTGACTAATAAAATCTAAAAGGGAAAGAACATTTGTTTTAAAAATACACATTTTAAAGTCATGTTGTGACTTTGAAGGGTAAGGAATTTTATTGCAGGATTTCTGAATGGAGTATTTGCAAGAGATGGTGTGAAGGAAAACATCAGCTAGAAATTGCTTTATTAGGAAAAAGGGCAAGTGGATGAAGAGTATTCCTTAGTGGACTGTCTTTATCCACTTGGCACTAACAATCTATGTATTTCTCCTTTAAGCTAGAAACAAAAGCCTTTACACTCCACAGTGTCCTACAAGAGGCTATAAACATTCTTCTCGAGAAATATTTTGTGGGGATGTTTTTTGACTTACTGCACAATTCAACTTTAAAGAGTTATTTTGAGACACATTATTTAAATATAAAAACATAGCAGACAGGGACATGCAAAAAAATCACATCTAGAACCCCAGGAATTTTCCAGGTAACTTCTAATGTTTTAAGATTTACCTGTGAGAAGATCTAATAACTATTTTGGATGATACTGCTATTACTCACTAATTTGCCATTGAAAGCTGACATGAAATAGAGTAGAAATAACATTCCTAGTGACATGAACATATGTTGCTCTTTTTTTTGCCTTTCTTTCTCTGAATAAAAACTACCAAACTTACCCCTAAATAACTTTTTCTGATAAGTCAACTGTGAAAATTTGACACCATTATTTCAGGAAAAAACCCTACAATTATGTAATAGTTGCCATCATATCTGCAAGTTAATCTTTTGATGCTGTTTGACAGCAATGAAATGCAGTACAGGATGGATCCTACCAATTATTAAAAAAAATTAAAGTAGTTCTTTCTTTCTTCCTTCCTTCTTAGTCAGATTTCTTCTATGGGAAAACTTGTGAGAGAATCCAGCTGATTTTTGTCTGTTTCAGAACCCACACCCAGCATTTTCACAATGCTACAAAATTCTTTTTTGTAGCACCATCCTAGAGATCTATCTATCTTGAGAGCTAAAGTGGTTCTGTGCAGTCTTCCAAAGTCTTGATATTAGGTTTAGAAGAAAAGTTTATGCAACAGCTTAATTTGTTTACCAATAAATCTTTGAAAGTTACATCTGGGAGGAGCTGTAAGAGGAGGTCAGATGGATAAAGAGAGGCTAGCTAAACAGAACTATCACTTGAAATCCTTGAATTATTGTTGTTCCTTTTGTCATCATTATTATTTTTTAAAAGAAGACTCAAGCTTGCTGACAAAAGTAAATATTAATGGGAAATCTGTCTGGATTTCCAGCTTCCTTGAATACGCTTTGGATTCTGAGTAAAAGTTATATTTCCTTATATAATTGATACAATATAAATAGACTTTCATAAAAATGGAATTCCCATTTGTAGAAGAAATTCTTTGTATTGGAGAGTGAAAGAATGATGAAACAGGCAATTTTTCTTTTTTTCTGAACTTGAAGGTTTCAAAGTTTTAACTTAAGTGACTACTTAGGATTGCCTGAATTAAAAGATTTCAAAATGTTACCCTTTGTCTGAACCACTTCCATATGTTGCAGAAATTGTTCTTCCTCTTCCCCACTGTGATACTTTCTCCTGTAAGTCCTTTCTCTGTGTATTTATGGTGCCACATGGGAGTTGACATTTCCTGTCTAATAACCTTGCAGACTCATTTAACATCTATCCCTTAATGACTCAGGCAGAGGGAGAATTTCTGAACCATCTCTTTCTGGGTCACACTAACATGGTGTTTATTTTAGAAAATTCTGCCAAAATCTAGTTTTTTCTCATCCAGAATTTGTTATTATTCTGTTTGTCATTGGGAGGATTTTTTCTTGTGGATCCTTGAACCAGCCAAATCAAACAGACAAGTGAGGAAGAAGTTGCCATGTAGTGACAACAAATGTTTTCTTCTCAAAATCAAAACAAAATGAGCCCTCTGCCTAAAATCTTGCTTTTTCCCTCTCTCTGCCATCTGGTAAAAACGTTTGATTTTCTTAAGGGTGAAAACATAGTCCTGTGTCTTGCTTTTTTTGCTTTTTGGGAGGTTTTTTGTGAGTTTTTTTGTTTGGGGTTTTGGGTTTTGTTTTGTTTTTTTAATGAAAAAGAAACTTAAATGAAGAAATCACAGTACAGTATCTGTGACCTCTGGGGACTGCTGAAAAATTTTGCCAGAACTGTCATTTGAGCTGTTGGAAACTCTTGGCTTTGAAGCTGAAGAACACTCCCTCTGAGCGCCATGTGCTACTCAAGTGACATGCATGTTGTCATCCTGGTATCAGATGTCCTTTGAAGTGAATTTCATTAAGTAACTTGGCATGTGAATTCCAAGATTCATTTCATGTTCATTTTTTGACTAAACCATTCACATAAAATACTGTTTTCTTTTAAAAGTACTGCTTTCCATCTATAAGAAACAAAACTGAACCCTAAAGTCACATGTGTTTTTGTTCTATCTACATATCATTTTCTCAACTGTACACATGTTCATGGGAGGCCTAGGATCGACCATAAAGACCTTTTGCTGTCTTGTATCAGCATCTCAGCAGGGCTTTCTCACAATGAAGTCATGGTGTGGATATACAAAAGGAAATGGTACATAATTGTAGGAGTAACAGCTCAGCCAAGGCTTTGCCTCTTGACCTGGATGATTTTCCCATCAGAATTTTGCCAAAGGACCCCCATTTGTAGAAGTAGGAACATTGCAATGACAGAATTAATTTTTTTTTCTTTCTGAATATTTGTACAGATGATGGTGAATCCCCTGAGAGAGATTGACAAGACCGTAGGACAACTAATGGATGGACTGAAACAGTTGAAACTACATCGATGTGTCAATGTTATATTTGTTGGTGATCATGGTAAATTTTAAACCATAATATTAATCAGAAGATAAATGCTTAAGCAATGTAGCTGTAAATATAGTAGGTAACTTAAAGTTCCATTTAAGATATTTTTGTGCTGATCTTTTTTGTGGTAGTTTAACTCTCCCAAAAAAAGCCAGTCAGTGTGGACTGACCACTCAGCTCACCTGTTAATTGTCATGGAGGGACACTTCTCTTTCGTAACAGTGATCTGGATATTTACTTCTTTACTCAGAGCTTTTCAAATCTTGGTGTTTCTGATATCACATCCAAGTGTAGCTCTTCTTGCATGTATTGGAGAGCTATAATTCGCCTAGAGTAATCTCTTGTCAGTTTTTATGGAATGAAAAATTTAATAGCCTTGTTCTCCTGTACATGAGAAGAATAGGACTTTAGATTGAGGCATTTCCATGGCAATTAGTGGGTCAAATTATCCTAGTAGAAGAAAGACTGGAATATCTTTCTTATATCTATAGAATATAAGACTGTGCCCCACTTAGATGGAAAAGTCATCAAAATAATGGAGGAGGGAGGTAAAAAGATATTTCATGGTCAGATGTAGTCACCTAAAAGCACAGATATTATTTGGTAGGTCTTATTCCTTCAAACATTAGAATAAACTTTGCAATATAGGAAATAGTAAATATTAGCAAAGATAAAAAGAAAGTTTTATTAAAGGAAAACCTGGGTTCACATAACTTTTTTAGTGATGCCACCAAAGGTCCTCTTCTTTTTAGATCTTTATTCCTGACAGTCTCACATGAACTGCTACATCTGCAATAAAATGGCATGTACCTCGTTGCTGGCAGTGGGTAGAGAAGGGTAAGGGTCAGGAAGGATTTCCAGGGGTGGCAGTTTTGCTGAGAACCTCCTGTGGCTGACAGTACATTCCTCCCCACCACAAATATCTGCAAGAGCAAATTGTTTATCTGCGGCTGCCTTAGAACAGACCACCAACAGACAATACCTTTTGTGTGCTGTTCCTCTTAAAATAATTTGTTGAAAAAGAAATAATCCCCAAAGTAGTACATTAAACTAGAAACAGGCTTTGATTTTTCCATGAGTTTAATTTGGAGTTGGGTCAGTGCACACACGGTGTATGTGGTGACTGTTCCTACGATGCTGAGGCTGGTATTTCTCTCACATAGGCACTCCTGATTCGAGTCCTTCCCGTGTATTATGTTGGAATTAGATGGCTGGAAAGAGTAAGATTAGTCCAAAAGGAAATAATACATAGTGTGTTTGGGGTCTTTTTTTTTTTTTTTTTTCTGTTCTGGAAAATGTGTTTATTTTCAGGGTAGATTAATTTTGCATTTTCTTTCTGCAGGGATGGAAGACACGACTTGTGAAAGAACTGAATTTTTAAGCAACTATCTGAGTAATGTGGATGATATAATTTTGCTGCCTGGATCTTTAGGGCGAATTCGCCCCAGATCTAGCAATAATCTAAAGTGTAAGTTAATTTAATTGTACCTCTTATATCCTGAGAACCAGACTCTTATTCCTTCCTTGAAATGCTTCTGTCCAAAGGGTGTAAATTTGCAGGGTGTTGGCAGGAATTTCAGAGCTGCTCACTCCCTTTCCAGTCTGTACTTCACAGACCCCACAGTGGTAGAACTGTCAAGGGGAGGGCCTAAATATTTTGGGTTAAACACCACTCTCTTATATCAAGGAGGAATGGGAACTCCAAGCCAGTTTCACATGCCAGCTTACATGTCATTGTGAGTTTATTCATACATTTTTCTCCTCTGTCAACAAAAACTGGGATCTCAGCACTGCACAGCTTGGATATAAAAAAAAGCACGCCTGGTACATTTTATGAGCTAATAGGAAAAAAGTGACTTGGTAATTTTGAATTCAGTAGTTTTATCATACTTTTGGCATAGATGGGAAGTCATGTGGGTTGCTAAACAGCAACGGGCTGGAGATGTTGAAGGATATAAGGAAGATGAGTGCATGCATTCAGGGCCAATGTTGTTGGTAAAACTTGTTGGTATTTTGAACCATGCCTTTAGAAGTTTACCCTGACAGTGTTTGAAATTAACTCATCTTTGACAATAGCTCTCAAGGCTCAGGCAGGAGTCCTCTGGTGAAACTAACTCTGTAATTTCAAACATTACAGACCAGCTGCCCTCCTTTTGCCTCCAGGGCAGCATACCAGGACAGGGCTCGTGCCACCACCCTGACTGCTCTGGTTCAGCATACGAGGGCAAAGCTGGCTTTGCCAGCAGTTTAAGCTACCATGCAAACAGTGTAACTCTTAAATAAACCATAAGTACTTGTGGTTTTTGCACCATATGCTTCCAAGAGTGACAACTTTTGAAAGAGGGGAAGATCAGATAGTTGGGATAGCCAAGTGTTCCCTCACAACATTTCAGATATGCTCTGGGTGAGGACAAATTTCATAGAAAGATCCATCTTTGAAGATGAAATACTTCCAGAATAATAGCAAGTTCCTAAGAATGTGGTAAAACATCCTTAATACTGATTTGTGTGTGCATTTATTTTAATATAAACGTTTTTTTACCTGGGTATTTATGCTCGAGGAATATATGATGAGTCTGTAAAGGTTTGTTGAAAATAGTGCACATGTTCAAATTTTGTTGACTAGCATGAGACTGAATTTGTATACTCCACAGTCTACTGAGAACAAATTTCAGTTCTGAGAAGTCTTTTTTTTAAGATCTTTCAATCCTTGTCTTTTCAAATTGCTGAGGAAATTAAGTTTGCCTTAGAGAATGAATGGCAATATGTTTCAAAAAGATTGGCTTGTCTGTCTGACCTCCAAGTCATACCACTGGTTTTCCCACAATAACATTTTCCTCTTTTGGCCTCTGCAGCTTCCTAGTTTGAATATTTGTAATTTCTTATAAATCAGCAGTTTGAATGTAGAACAAAGAAGCATATTTCTTACCTTTTGAACTGATGTTTACCTCCTTAAATGACAAATTACCAAATTCTTCATTCTTTATTGTTCCATAATACTGTCTCAATACTGGAAACACACCTTTGCAATGCAAAGCCTGCAGCTTGTGTTTTGAGATGCAATAGAGCCCATTTCAAGCTCAGCAAGATCATGCCTTAACCAGCAAAAACAGTAGTGTTTAAACAAGAGATTTTCACTTCCCAAAATGTTCTTTTAGCTTACTTTTCCTCTCATGACTGAAAAATGTTTCTACCACGCCCCAGAAGAACATAGTTAGTGTGGACTGTTACTGGGTTTGGGTTTTCTACACCTTGCATGTTCCTTTAATAGCCCAAAGACAAACCCAGAATATTTTACTGTGGCTTTTCACTTACTCAGCAGTAGCCTATGAAATCGGTCAAATGTTAAAAGTGACAAAAAATGCTACATATTTACCTTACGCCTTCTAGCAGAGTGCATTGTTGCATTCAGGTGTGCTTTCAAAATTTTTCAAGGAAAGTCATTGTATGTGGGGATAATTTTTTATTTTAAAGTGAAACAGCCAAAAGTCTTGAAAGTATGTGTTTGCAGAAGACAAAATTAATTAGTAATTAGTAAGTATTAAGCTAAGGCCCAGATTATAAAACTGTGAAAGCACTACCTAAACAACTACATGTCACCAAGCCATGATATCCTATGACAAGGTGACCTGCTTCTGTGGATAATATTAACCTGGACTTTTGTAAA
This sequence comes from Nicator chloris, assembly GCA_013400495.1. Taxonomy (NCBI): domain Eukaryota; kingdom Metazoa; phylum Chordata; class Aves; order Passeriformes; family Pycnonotidae; genus Nicator; species Nicator chloris. Next base: position 86,625 of record WAAE01012625.1, on the reverse strand, counting down.
GTCTTTGATAGTGTCTCCTACATCATTCTCTTGGAGAAACTGGAGGGCTGTGGCTTGGACAGGTGCACCCTTCAATGGGTTAAAATCTGTCTGAATGACTGGGCCCAGAGTGTTCCCCAGGGCTCAGTATCAGGGCCAGTTCAGTTTAATAGCTGTATTGATGATCTGAACAAGAGGATCAAGAGCACCCTGAATCAGTTTGCAGACAACACCAAGCTGGGCACGAGTGTTGATCTGCTGGAGGGTAGGAGAGCTCTGCAGAGGGATCTGGACAGGCTGGATCAGTGGCCCAAGGCCAGTGGTGTGAGGTTCAACAAGGCCAAGTGCTGAGTCCTGCACTTGGGTCACAGCAGGTCTCTGCAGCACTGCAGACTGGAGAAGAGTGGCTGGAAAGCGGCCCTTAGAAAGGGATGTGGGGATGCTGGTCAGCAGAGACTGAACATGAGCCAGTGTGTGCCCAGATGGCCAAGAAGGCCGATGGCATCCTGGCCTGGATCAGCAACAGTGTGGCCAGCAGGAGCAGGGCAGTGATTGTCTCTCTGTATGTGGCACTAGTGAGGTCAGACCTCAAATCTTGAGTTCATGTTTGGGCCTCTCACTCAAAAAAGGACATTGAAGGGGTGGGGTTTGTCCAGAGAAGGGCAATGGAGCTGGGCAAGGGTCTCCCTGGAGCACAGGTCAGATGAGGAGCAGCTGAGGGAGCTGGGGGTGTTTAGCCTGGAGAAAAGGAGGCTCAGGGGAGATCTTATCACTCTTTACAACTCTGTGAAAGGAGGCTGTAGCCAGGTGAGGGTCAGTCTGTTCTGGCAGGTAACATGTGACAGGGCAAGAGGAAAAGGCCTCAGGTTGCACCAGGGGAGGTTCAGATTGGATATTAGGAAAAATTTATGAAAAGGGTGGTCAAGCACTGGAACAGGTGACCCAGGGTAGTGGGGGAGTCACCATCCCTGGAGGTGCTTAAAAGATGGGGCACGTAGGGACATGGTTTAGTGATGGACTTGGAAGTGCTATTTATGAGAATATAGGTGAATTAATGGTTGGACTTGATCTTAAAGGTCTCTTCCAACCCAAATGGTTCTGTGACTCTGGTATATACAAAGCACTTGTAGTAAAGGTCAGAGAAGTATTAGGAAGTAGGCGTATGTAAACCTTGTATTTTCTTTTGCAAATTTTTAATCTTTTCTATTTTTTTTAACCTTTGCTTACAGATGACCCCAAAGTGATTGTTGCCAACCTTACAGTAAGTATTTAGGACTGGGAGGTATCTGTCTGTACTTCATTGTCCACTTCTTGATTTGTGACATTATTCAGCTTCCTTTTCTCACTCTTTAGACAGGAAAATCAACCAACCATTATTATAAATAAAGAATGTTAAATGGTGCCTTTCATGAGCACAGATTAATGTTTGTCATGTTTTCCACTATTTGCTGCTCTAGTAGCTTTTATAACCTTTTTGGGTAGTACAGAGACAGAATCTCTTGGACTGTCTTTACTCCCTGAATTGAGTCTATTTATTCACTGCTTCAGAATTGGAAAGTAATCTTTTAGGGTAAACATTTTACTAGCACTTTGAAAACACTGAAAAAGTCCATTTGATAGCTTTCAACTCTAACCTTGCCATTGATGGAAGAAAAGTGCTTAAAATAAAAAAAAAAGCCACAACCTCCCCCCACCATCTGTAACCAGATGGCTTTAAATATATTTGCAGATGAGGTGTATTTCTGACATTCAGGTTTCCACTGGAACTTAAGCTTTGATCCAGTTAGAATAAAATTCTTCATCTGTGCATTAAGTACGTGTGATATTTTGCTGGATGGCTTCATAAAGACTGTCACGAGAATGAAACTTTCCAAATATATCTTTGAATGGCTCCCTGGGCCTTGGCTGCATGTAAATACTGCACAGAAATGACTGTACTACATACTCTAGATGTACACTTTGTTTTCCAGACAAAGTAGTCAAAGGCTTCATATGTGTCTTAAGCTAACTGACTGCGTGCTCTTTGTAACCATTTATTTTTCAGTGTAGAAAGCCTGACCAGCACTTCAAGCCTTACCTGAAGCAGCACCTGCCGAAACGCTTGCACTACTCTAACAACCGAAGAATTGAAGATGTCCATTTACTGGTGGATCGCAAATGGCATGTGGCAAGGTAAGCCCGTGCTTTTGCTTCCATCCTGATTTGCAGTCTTCTGAGGAAATGGGACGCTTAGGATTGCTGTGTCTGTTAGCATCCTGCTCCTCTACCCTGTGAGCAGGAGGACTTTTGAGAACGCAAAGTATTTTAAAGTATGTGAAAATCAGTTGCTGGATAAAAGGTAGAAACCCAGACTGATTTGCTCCTGCAGCTTGGGGGTTTTGACTGATTAGCTCAAATGTAGAAGCTGATAAATCTTTCTAATGAGTGCAAGCTTAGTCCAACGGGAGCAGGGAATATGGGAAGAAGGGACAGGCTTATGTGGTGAAGGGATGTTAGGGAACAAGAGTTTGAGTGGATGCAATAGGTGGATGGAAAGAAAACAGATATTGGCAGAGTGGGTGAATGTCTGAGAACATGTAGAAGGATGTAACAGTGGCCATCAAAGTGCTGTGCTGGCAGTGTATTGTGTTTCAGAACAAATCCACAGAAAGCCAGGATGCTTTAGCTCAGGCAAAAACTCTGGTTTGGGTTACTCTTAGCCATATGACTCTGAATTTTTGGTTATAGAATATGGGCAGTGTTTATTATTTTGCAAAAAATGGAATGAGGAAAACCAGCTGGCACATATGTGTATAGAGTGAACAGGAGAGGAGTAGCCTTTGTTTGTGGATCATGCGCTGCTTTCTATTTGAATATACTTTGACACGCGTTGCGTATTACAGTATGAGAGCGGTGGGGTCTTTTTGCATTAATCTGACTCAGTGCTTCTTGGAAGATGACAAAGCTTTTGGCTCATGATAGACTGTTAGGAACGTTAAATTATGGTAGAATTTTTTGCCCATATAGCTGCCAGGCAAACACACAGTGTGTTGTAAGTGCCTTTTGACATCTGTGCTTATCTTTCCGTGAATTATGCAAGGATCACTGTGCTGAAGCAGTGAATGAGAAACCCCATTTGCTTTCTTGCATAACTCCACTGGCTGCTGGCAGGCTGCCTATGGCTGGGGTTATGTATATTTCAAAGAATCACACTCTGAATTTTAGATCTATAAAAGCTTTAGTTTTAAGAATTTTACTGGAATGGATGGGATTGCCCAGGTTGATTTACATTTAGTAATTTCTTATTAATTACATCAGTCTTTCTTTGGCTTTTTTATTAATTTTCAGAGACCTCATTCACCAATAATTCATTCATTAGTGTAACTGTAATTGGTAGTTACAGGAAAATGGTAGTTACAACCCTAATTGCTGTAACTCTAGGAATTTATAAGGCCAAAATCAAACTTTGACTGAGCGTTATTTTATTGAGGATAATGTGATCCTCTGCATGTATTGCCTGCACGTGGCCCTATAAAACTGTATAGAAGTACTCTGAAATAAGCTGGTGTTTATAACTCCTGTGACACAATGCTTATTTTTCCACATATTTGTAAAAAAACCCATCTCAATAACAACCTGATAATTAGCATTTCTATGGCACAGCACTTATTATTCCAACTATTTGTCTTCATGAAAATCTTTCTTTTTTCAGCTTTTTTTCTGCTACCAATTTTTATTTATTGGGCTGAAGGCAAACAGGTGAAAGCACTTTATAGCACTGTATGGCATTTCCAGCACTGTAGCAAAAGGGCTTTCTGAACAGCCTCTGTTGGCCTTTTGAGGATTGGAAGAGTATGGTCCAACACCTCCAGTCTGCAGAGATTATGTGATATGAGAAAATCTGAGAAAATAATAGATACTAAGGTTTTTATCAATAGTAAGAGTTGTTTCTTAGAGTGGAAGTAGAGGGAGAAACTCTGGGGATGCTGTATAAGCCTGCAAGTCCCTACTACTGCTACTCATGAAAGAGAAACAATGCATTGCCCTGTAAACTTATCATTCCTGCCCCGAAGGATATTGCCAGGTCAGTGACCTTTGAGGAAAATTCCTAATACTCTTTTCAATTTAGGAAAGCCATGGACGTTTACAAGAAACCAACAGGAAAATGCTTCTTTCACGGAGACCATGGCTATGACAACAAGATAAACAGCATGCAGGTATGAGCAGTGTCTAGGAGGGTCACTGAAGGTCTCTGAAATGTAAATATTCCGTGAAAACCCCCTAAATTTTAATGCTGTTCTTTTGTATTCTTCTTTCTTTTTTTTTTTTAAGACTGTCTTTATAGGTTATGGCCCTACCTTCAAGTACAAGACCAAGGTGCCTCCTTTTGAAAACATTGAACTTTACAACGTCATGTGTGGTAAGCTGCCTGCTTGAGAGATTGCAAAAGCAGTGACTTATTTTAATAGGGCTTTTAGGTACCCATGAGCTTATGCCTTGACTTCCTCTTAGTGTTTTTTCCCTAGTCCCCCTTTCCCAAGCACTTGCCAGGAGGGCTGAAGGCACTTCTCAGGGGTCTCAGTTTGCTCTGGAGCTGGCCAGTAAAGGGGGTTAGTATAGTTTTGATGTTTGCAGCTTGACAGAGATCAAATGGACACCTCTACAATGTGTGGTATCCACATCTCAGCTGTCTAGGAAGGAGATTTCTGTTCAGAGACTGCTTCTGGATCTGCATGTCTCATGCAGCAGTTCAGGTTGATCACTTAGTTTTCTATGGCATTTCCTGGTATGATTATGTTTCCTGAATTTGAACTGAAGCCATGAAGAATCTGATGATGTATACAGATATTCATTAGTGTCTTTTCTTTAGTACTGATTTTCTAGAACAATGAAACTTTCAAGGTGTAATATGCAATAAAACTTCAGGGTGTTTCAAAGATGTAATTCTTTGGTTTTTCTTCCCAAACATGTAATACTTAAGGGGTAGTTAGTCCTTATTTAGAAATCACTGTGCTGCAGATGTTTGGTGTGAGGTCAGTACATTGACTGTAGGTTTGCCCTGGAAGCTGAAGGAGTAGTTATAATAAAACTTTGTCCAGTTTTAAACTTTTCCAGTGTCTTTGGACAATTAATGACAGTTAATGTTTTGTCATAAGGACAAAGATACTATTCATGCAACATTTACAGTTTTATGATTTGGACAAAAAAGATCAGTGTTTTTATTACATTAATAGCTTTCACTAAAATGCTATGGGTGTAAACAGTATTACAAATAAATGTGTTGGCTCAATAGAGTTGCTGCTTGAATACATGTTTGGAGTCTAACCACCATTCATTTTTCCTTGGTGGTTAAATAGATCTGCTTGGATTAAAGCCTGCTCCCAATAATGGCACCCACGGAAGTTTAAATCATCTGCTGAGAGCCAATGTTTATAAACCAACTGTGCCAGATGAAGTTGCTAAACCACTGTATCCTGTAGCTCTACCTTCTGCATCAGATTTTGATATAGGATGTACATGTGATGATAAGGTAGGTGTTGGATCTGTGGAAGCCTCCACTATTAAAGCAGTAGTTTTGGTAAAGTTGTAGTGGTTTTTTTGTTTTGAGAAGATTTGATCTGTAAGAATTCACCAGGTCCCTCCTGTGAAGTCTTTGTGCCCCCTTGGAAAAAATTACGTTTTTTTGTAAAAGAGGAGACAAGAAAATCCTTGGTATCTTGTAGCACTAGTTGTGTTTTGTTAGATGCTAGTAAAACGAGACGTCAGAGTGCTCCAGTGGTCCTAATCTCATTCCTTTTTTTTCTGTTCCTGAGAAGAACAAGTTGGATGAACTCAACAAGCGCTTTCATGTCAAGGGAACAGAAGGTAAGAGCCTGGTGCCTCAGTTAATGAAAGCTGATTTCCTTGTCTTTTGTAAATTACTTTGCATCATTAATACCAGAGCAACTGCTGGTGTGGTTTAGTTAATGTGTAGTAAACTGTCTTTTTAAATAACTGTCAAAGTAGCCCAGAGACACACAGGAGATCCGTGGGCAAGATGAAGTGCTGCTCTCTTGAGAAAGTACACACTACCTTTTGCTGAACCAAGACTAAAGAATTGTTCAAAGTGATACGAGTTTTAACTCTTCCATTCTATCACCTCTAGAAGTTTTAAGCTCAGATGTGAAGGCAGAGACAAGAGGAAAGGAGAGGCTGCACACGGCAGTACTCTGTTCAACTACAGGCTGTAAATGGGAAAGAAACCAGCCTCTATTTGTGTGCTGGGTTTTACCATAGTTATCCAGGCTTAGGTTTCACCTAGAAAGGATGCTACAGCTGCTTTGACAATCCCTGACTAAGGCTTAATGATTGGCTCTTAGGGTGCAGGTTACACAGTGAAACAATTGCTCTGCTAGTTCAGGCTGCCCCGTGCAATCCTGTTCCTCTTCAGTGTTCAAGTCAATGTTACTCCCAGGAGAAAACATCCCCAGCTCTCCTGGACACACGTTCCTGCTGTGTGCCGGTGCTGACTTCTGTGTGGCTGTACTCTCAGCTGCATCAGGGCCGTGGTTAAAGTGGAGCAATAAGAGCAGAGGAGAGGGGATGGGAACTGCTTTTCTGAGCAGCACTACTGAGTGAAAGGCTCACCAAAGCAGAGTTTTCATTCTCACAGTGGTAATCAAGTTCAGCATAACAATTCACAGCATTTCCCTCACCATAACAGTTGTCTAAATTAGCAAATTCTGAAGCTTTCAGTTTAGACATGGATTTTTGAGGTACTTCAAATTGCATTGTTCAGATGATTAAGGAGATTTGTTTTAATTCCCTTATGAAGGTATTTTCAGTTTCTCTGTTGGGTACAGGCAATGCAGCCTATCCTTTAGTTTCTAAGGGTGACCTTATTCCTCTTCTTTGTAAGTTAAATTTCCTTTCTGTGGCTTTCACCTTGTTAAACTGATTTTCCCAATTAATGAAGCTACTCCTCACTGTGGCAATTTATGGCATCAGGAAAAACACTCTCGTTGTAATTCAAATCTCAACATCTTTATTTTGGTTTCTGGTTTTCATTCTTCTTCACTGTAGTAATATAAAAATAGTATTTTTGGTGTATTTGAAGATGTAAGCATTTAAACCAATTGCAATTGCTCATTTGTCAATTCTCTGTTCAATGGCATGATGTGTCCTTATCATGGAGCACTTTAGAACACAGTGCACCATATTGTTATTCACAGGCAGAAGAAAAAGATTACTTCAGCTTCTCTTGAATAAAACAAGTTTATTATCTTTGTCCTTAGACTAGGCCTTTCGTACTTTTTTCCTTGTGCCCTATAAAAACATCCTCTGTTTGTACTAAAGCACTAATAAAACATGCCCTTTTCTTTCAGGTTAAATGCCTATCTGGGAACTGTTGGGCTACTTTCCTTGTTTCAATGTTTTAATTTCCAAAAGCAAGCCAAGTGTGTTTTCCAAAAGGTTATCAAATTCAACAGACTATACAAGGCAATGCAAGATTATCCAGGAAACTTATTTTTCTTCTATCTCTTTCAATGTTTTTGTCTTTTTATAAGCAAGCTTGTCAGAGTTATCTAAGGACATTTAACCATAATATATCACCAAGAGATATGAAGGGCTGTTAGTACAGAGCTGGAGGCATCTTTTTGTAGCCAAAGTTAAGAAAATGTTTTTTTTCTTAGTTTGTTTCTTTGATATTACTGACAAAAAATAGCACATCAGTCTTCAAAACAAATCTGTATCAGCCAAGTGGGGAAAAAATACTCTTTGACTGAGTGACCACTTTTGCCTCCCTTTTGAGACAGTCTTTACAGAAAACATGGGAAGGAGAGAAAGTCCACTGAAGGGTGGCAGGACTGATAGATTAGGGACTGATTTAAAGGTATGAAAGGAAAGTGCTTATCACCTCCTGTGTGACTGAGATGTGCACACAAAGATCGTTTAAGAGTCTCCAGTTTTTGGAAAAACACCCTCTCTCTACCCTGTGACACAAACAAGCTTTCAAGCATAGAAGGGACTTTTAATCCCAAAGGGTGTTTGTGAGCCTGGAATGGGGATTGCAGCCAGAACAGTTGAAGAGCTGTTTTTCCCCTCTCTGTCAAAACATTTCCTTAGTAGTTATTCGAGGGCAGTATCCCATTAATGATCACTGAAAAATCAACATGTGATGGAAAGCCAACCCCTCTTTTTTTTTTTGTTCATCCTTAAGATTTTCAGTAATAAATGTAAATGTAAATTCTTTTGATTTTTAGAGAAGCATCTTTTATATGGACGCCCTGCAGTACTGTACCGCACAAAATACAATATCTTGCATCACCACGACTTTGAAAGTGGCTACAGTGAAACATTCCTGATGCCTCTTTGGACATCCTACACTATTTCCAAACAGGTTAGTGTTCTTTCTACTCTCGAAATGTGCTTTAAAAATCTTGGGGAAATTTCTTTGGTATCTGTGTTCTTTGAAGTTCTAAAATTTCGCTTCCCCAGGGAGATCTTTTCCGCCAGGAATTACATCAAGTACCATTGTAAACAATGCCTAAATTCTTTTATTTCCTTCATGACAGAAGAATTTTAAGGTGGAAAGGTTGTCTGTTTCTTCTCCTGTTTTAATTTTATTTTTAAGTTTTGTTCACTGGGGGTTTGTTTTATCATGACCCCAGTTAATTTGAATTATCTGCCGTGGGGATTTCTGTTCCCTGAAGAAGGGGCTGTGCAGCAATGCAGGAGCAGGATTTGGTTGTACAGTCAAGTGGTTTATTTTACTGCACACAAGGCCTTCTGTGTATTCTGTCAACTTTTGTATGACCTAGTTTCCTTTTATCTGTAAAAGCTGAAATTACATTTTTTTGTTGTCTCCATGTTCCTCAATGCAGGCAGAGGTATCGGGTGTCCCAGAGCACCTGGCCAGCTGTGTGAGGCCTGACCTCCGGATTTCTCCAGGAAACAGCCAGAGCTGCGCCGCCTACAGAGGCGACAGACAGCTCTCCTATGGATTCCTCTTCCCTCCTCGTAAGTTTAGATAGTACCTAGGGATTTCGTAATTTTCTTGTTTTGTTAGGGAAAACCTTTGGTGTGAACATGCTCCAGGCAAACCCCATCAGATATAAACAGACTAATTCTGATTTCAAACATTCTAAAGGTAAACATATTTTTATTTTTAATTTACAAATCCAAATTAGACTCTTGCATACTGTAAAAGTTTCTACCATCCTATAGAAATAATGATAGTAGAAAACTTGTGTAAACAAGCATCCTTGATTCTCCTGATGGACTTGCTTTGCTTCAGTGTTGGGTCAGTGATCTTCTAGGATGAGTAAATGCTGAAGGGGCACAACTGTCTCACAGTTGTGAACTGCATTGCTCACTCAGTGGCTCACTCAGTGGCTGAAATATTTTATGGTGGATTCCTGAAATGGAATTGCTGGTGCAGAGGCTCACTCAGAACTAGGAGATAATAATCCCACACTCCTCTCCCAAGAAATTGTTGGCATCTTTTATAAAAGCCTGCAGACCTGTCTGCCTTTTAAGAGAGCAAAAATAGATAAACTATATGAAAATATTTTGAACTGATTGACAGTTGAAGCAAAGATAAAATTCTTCCTTTCCATGTTCAGCTGTCACATTAAAGACAAATTTTGTGTATGTAGTGTGCGCTTCTGAATACAGCATTCAGATTGGTGTTTAGATCACGTTATTACCTTTGGTTAATGTCTGAAGCCATTTCCAAAACATTTTTATATTCTCAGGAATTCTTATCTTTCATCTTCCTAATATTTTTCTGTTTCCCTGTTTTCAGAATTAAGTTCCTCTGCAGAAGCAAAATATGATGCTTTTCTAATAACAAATATCATTCCAATGTATCCTGCCTTCAAAAGTAAGTGCTCTTTCCATGACTATACTTCTCTTTACCAGCAAGCTTTTTTTTTTTTTTTTAAACTTTGTGTTGGATTATGGAATGAATTGATAGGCGAAGTTTAGAACATAAAATTCAGTTACCTGTAGCCAGCAGCTAATACCTGTGGGCACCTGTATCATGCTAGGTATGGGCAGGCAAAATACAATGAAAAAGGCTTAAGTTTTAAGACAGGTTTATTTTCCTTGGTGCTGGGCTAAGGTAAGGGCACAGCCATGCTGTAGGTCCACAGTTGTGCTTTATGTCACAGTAATTCACTTTCTGTAAGACCATTCAGATTCTCTTGTCTGTATGTCAGAACATGCTTAGGCAACAACCGGAGCCTGGGAGTGTACACAAGCCTGGGAGTGTGCCCTTGGTATTTTGTAGTTCAGGGACAAGTGTTCATATTTTATTTCTCTCTCCATGCCCTTAGAGGGAGACTGAACATATTTATTACCAATAAAGAAAAAGGAAGAGAAAACCAATTTGTGGAAAGTGAGGGATGATTTAAACCTGTTTGAAACTTTCAGTGCTGCAGGGTTATATTACTAACATTTCTTTTGTCTGCACATCCCTTTTCTCTCTAGTCTTGCCAAGAGGTAGGAAAACCATCAGGCTATTCTGGTGGCATTCTTGGCTTGGCAGGGATTGACAATCCTTGGAACAATCTCAAGAGCCTGTTGTGAGATTTTCAATTCAGATTTTAGGCCAGAGAGGTTTGGATAAACATCAAAGTCTATGGGAGCCTTTTTATTTTTAACCAGAAAAGAGTGTTTTTAACTGAAAAACCTCTCTGTAGGACCAAGTGGAGATGTTTGCTGGAAATTTGAGCAAAAGCACTTGACTGATTAAAGAGTGAAAAATTATTGGGGATTTCCCACTCCTGAACCACTTCATAAAAATGCTCTTAATGCTAATGTTAATCTAAGTGTTTGGCTGAAATGCTAATCACAGGAAAACAACCCACCTCTAGCAGCTTATTTTGTCTAGTGGCCTTCTTCATCACATGTGGATGAAGGATTCCTTACAAAAAAATTCTGGTACTGATGTCATTCCCGGGGAATTAGAAACCACTCCGTGTGTGCAGGTTGCAATGCTGAGAGCCAAGTTGAAGCTCATTATATGGATCTTTTTCCATGACAGGGTAAATAGGAGGTGGCAGTGTTATGCTGTGCTGGCTTTGGTGGTAATGCTGGCTGCAGAGGCCTCCTCCTCTGCTCTGTGTTTATAATTCACTGTCCTATCCCATCCCCATGGCAATAATTCTGTGTCCACCTTTTCCATAGTGAGACTGCCTTAAGCAGCTCCTGCTTTGCTGGAGCTCCAAAAATGATACCCCTGGGCTGGCCCCTCATTGCCCTGGCGTTTCTCTGTATGTGGTTGCAGTGGGAAGTGCAGCTGGGATCTGATTTAGATACAAAACTCGAGGCAGTGGGGCAAGGGGGAATCTTTCCTTTTTGGGCTGTTTTTATGGTTAAGGCATATGCACTGGAGGAGTGAGCAGCTGGAGAAGTGGTATTTCCAAGTGATTAGGCTGAGGTTCTTGTTAGACCACTGCTGGTGGGGCCCTGGTCATCAGCCCCAGCTGGGACTGCATGTGGCACTGAGCAGTCTTAGAACAAGGTGTACCACACGGTTTTCTAAGGCTGTCGTTGCCACCAGCTCCAGGGAACGATGGACTTAATGGTCTGAGCTGGCAAGACAAGTGTTAAACTCTGAGAAGTTTTGTTTACCCACACTTCTGTTAGTTAAAATAAAATGGAAAAGAAGAACTAAAAGAATGATATCCGTGGAGGTTTCAGTGTGTTTCCCATCTCTGCGAGAATCTTAACTTGTTGAGAAGGACATGGTGGGAGAAAGTGTATCAAGCTTTTCCAAAAGGTTGCTTTTAATGACATGACTTTGGTCATCCTTGATGACACCTCGTTTAAAAGTTAAACATTTTGTATCGAAGGGGAATTTAAGTGAATGAATGTGACCTTTGTATTTCTCTTTCTTATAAAGTGTTTGGGTTTAGTTTTTAATTACAGTACTGTATCCTTTTTAAGATTAATAAAAACCCCCAAAACACATCACCCCAGCGCAGTTCCCTGTGAGCAGATAACAAAGACAAAGGCAGTGTTTAAAGAGATATCAAAAACCTGTGAATAGCTGTTTCTACAGCTTGGTGAAGGAACAGCAGGATCTGTGCAAGGCCTATGGCAATGCTAGCCTGGGAGTGGTATCATGTATTTCCTTTATCACTGGTTGGGGAAGAAAATCAACAGAGAACAAAGAAATCTGAATAGGTTTTATTGACACAACGTTGGTGTGTTGTGGGGTTTTTGTTTGGTTGGGTTTTTTCTGTTTGTTTTGGGTTTTGGATTTATTTATTACTTTTGGTTGATTGGTTAATTTGTGTTTTCTTCCCCCACAGAGGTATGGAACTATTTCCAGAGGGTTTTGGTGAAGAGATATGCCACTGAACGAAATGGAGTCAATGTTATAAGTGGACCAATCTTTGACTATGACTATGATGGTTTACATGACACACCTGACAAAATAAAGCAGTAAGAGTTTGTCTTTAAATTGGTTTGCTGTTGCTTCTGTTAATGATGACTTTATCTTAAACAAGTACTTGCACATTATTTAATTTTTTGTGAGGAGACATAATTTTCTAGCCCTTTCCAAAGTTTTGGGACTGAATGCCCATGTAGGTAGGACAGTGGTAAAAAAAGGAAATGACAGTTCAGCAGTTAACTGTTCACCTTGACTTTGAAATTGTTTTCATCCTCAAGATGAAGTTAAATTTGGTTCCACATAGTCTATTGTCTCCAAAATTCTCTATAACTTGAGAGCTGTGCTATTGAGTTACATGCTCAAGTCTTTTGTTAATTCACATTCTCTCTATGTCTCTGAACTGAAGAAGCCTTTCAGCACTGCATGAGGTATTTCTGTAGCACAGTGTGAGATAGTTGGATGCTCACTTTCAATAGTGTTCAGGAATCAAGCACATCTCGCAATGTATGTGTGTCCTCACACGTAGGAGAGGAAAGACCATGTTGTTTGTGTAACCTTCTTCCAAACAAGTTCATCCTTTGTGGATAAATATTTGCTTTATTCCCCCAGGTTTGTGGAAGGCAGTGCAATCCCTGTTCCAACACATTACTATGCCATCATAACCAGCTGCTTAGATTTCACTCAGCCAGCCGACAAGTGTGATGGACCACTCTCGGTGCTCTCGTACATCCTTCCCCACCGGCCTGACAACGAGGAGAGCTGCAATGTAAGTGCAGCCCTGTGGTAAACATTCCCTGGGACATGTGAAAACCCATTACTATTAGAAGCAAGTGTTCACTAATGTCTTGAATGGAAAGCACAGGGTAGTGCCTCTGTTAAGTGCCATTAGCTCATTAGACAAAAGCACTCCTCCATGATAGCAGCAAAAATACAGAACTATTTCTGCGCCTAAAATTGTCTGGAAGAACTGACATGCAGTAGGTTGGCAGTATTGGTTTTTGCCTGTAAGATTCTACATTTTGTCAGTGTAACTTCAGAGCAGATTGTGGGGAGGCTGTATGTATAAACATACTGTGCCAGCAGCCAGCCTGATGTTTTTGTGGAGGTCAGTTTCCATTTGCAGGTACAATGCAATCTGTCTGCTATGGCAGTCTGGGTGCATCAGTCAGCATGATTACATCCAACCCACACAGTATTAAAAGTATATGCAATGACCTGCCAAGGGTAGAATGCCAATTCTTGCTGTTTCTAGAACACCTTGATTCAAGGGAAAAGTTTGGTTTCTTATTACAGAGATGGCCAAACACCCTCCTGGTTTCTTTTCTATCTGCCATTAGGATGCATAATCCTCTACTGTAAGAATCTTGATGAAGGCTTTGGTCTGGTCAGCACTGCAGAAAGTGCACACTTGGCAGCTGATTGTGTGGCAGGAGGGTGTTGGGTCCCCCGTGGGCTCTGGCACTCCGTGAGGACAGCAGAGCTCCCAGGCAGCTGTATTTAGACTTGTCCTTCCGCCTGAACTTGTTCTCCCATTACACAGCTGTGTGGATTCCTGCACACAGACACTTCACTATAGGCTGCCAGGAGACTGTTTCCTGAATGAACGCATTAATGTTATAAATTTTGTATTGGCTAAAGAAGTTAAGACTCCTATTCCAGCTACAGGCAGAAATAGTCATTCCAACTCTGAGCACAATTGACCTTGAACACTGTTTCTTTTTCATTCATCAAACATTGCTTGCTTTCAGGGCCCGCTTTTTAAACCCATGCTTTTATAGCAGTATCTCTCTTGAGCAGGTCTGGCTTTCCCCTTTCTCCACTATTTTGGGCAGAGATGTCTTCCACCAGAAGCCTCAGAAAGTCCTACATATATTGCATTGTGGCTTTTCCCTGGACTGCTTTTCTCTGAATCAAGATCCAATTAGTGACCTGGAAATTACTATTTTGGCAGTTGTTAGTGTCTCTGCCCTTGTAACTCTGCCCATATATAATTTTACGACAAAGTAATTTATTTTTTCCTCTTACATTGTGTGTCATAGTTCTCTTAAACTGCTGAAATCTTTTTTATGAGCTCTCTACAATAATGGTCTCTTTAGTCTTTGATTTCTTACATTTCAAACCAGGCTTCTTTTCTCTGTCAGTCATGCCACTTGTAAATACATACGGTGTATGTATTTACAGTTTGAGAGAAACTTCAGTGCTTGTGCAAGGCCATTAGCAAATATTGGTCCATGCCTTTTATACAGCAAAGAACCACTCCAAAATATTTAAATGTTGCTCTTGAATGAAAATACAGTTAGGCAAATTTTTGCCATTGAAATCCATCAGCAGTCTTACTTTTGCACATGGTGTTCTATCTTATTTGTTGAAAGAAGTGATTGCGTAAAACCTCACCATACTTCATGGATGAAATGCATGGGATAATACAGGAATTTTACCTTAACCTCTCTACCGTTTTCTTTTAAGATTTGAAGAAATATTAGCTTTCCCTCTGCTCTACTCTAGCTGTGCACACATTCTCTTCACACAGCCGTTGAAGAACACCACTGCTCTTCTCATCTGAATTTGTTCCTTTTCTAAACTGTGTTTATTCATGGTGAGGTTATGCCCATTTATTCTTGTGTCAACATTTTTCTATGTCTTAAATAGCCCTTCTCTGGGATTTACCCTAGAGATGATTTATGATGATTCTCAAGGCAAATAACTTCTCTCTATTCATGGAAGACCCTGGATCTTTTTTGCTCTTGTAATAAAGGATGAGACTGTTGGTAGAATTCCTATGCATCTGATCCAGTCCAATCTTTTTTCACCTGAATCATGAATAAGATTAAGTACTGCAGTTTATGTCTCAAAATGAAAATGGTTTTCTTTCCAGTGGGCACAACTCCTCTGATGCTACCTATAATTTGCTCTTTCCATAGCTGTATTATAATGGTGGCTCACATTTGTGCACAACTGGTACACTCAGGTTATTCTCTTTTGTCTGTCAATTTGGATAACCCAATTTCATCCTATCCTGAGAGCTCCTGCATCTGCATCCTCCACTGTGTTATTCCAGTCTTCCTCTGCATTGACAGGAGTTCCCAGCTGTTGGGGTTTTTGCTGGCAACTAATAACCTTGGCACAAGAAGCAAGTGTGAAAATATTACAAAAAATCCTTCCAAGACCAAAGTTAAAGGAACTTTAGAAACTACTAGAAAATTCCTCCAGGCCACTGTTTTCTCCTTCAGCAAAACACTTAAATTCCTTTTCGTAAGTGAGTTTCTCACCCACCTGTCCACATGCATCATGTTCAACTTTCCAGTTGATATTCAGATTCTTGTGCAGAATATCTGGTTATTTTTTCCACTGGATTTTGGGTTAGCCTCTTAATTGATCACTTATTCCTATTTATCTCTGTGTTTTCAATGTTGTTTTTTTTTTTCCTTCTAAAACTCTCCTTATTTTTGAGGTGACACTAAACACCAAAGCTGGAGAAAACTGTCGTTTTTAATGTATACCCTTCATTCATTGTTATGTGGTAATATAATACTGTGTTAGTTGATCACTGTATTTAAAACCCTTGCTGCTGGGCCTGAGGCTTCATGGGCCAGTTGTGGACTGGAAAAAATAAAACATAGATCAGTTGATTGATTTTCTGGAGTCATGCAAATGCTGTCTTGCTGGACTAGGTTAAACAAGCCTCCCCATCCTGTGATTTATTCATGTTGCAGATCTTTTGCAAACTGCTTGTATTCAAAAAAAATTAGCTTTGTAGCTTGATCATAACTTCCTTTTGAGCTCTGCAGATTTCCTGCTCGGAAGGAAGGCTTGAAGAAAGCAAAAATGTCTCAGTGGCTGCATTTGCACTAACAACCCTTCTGAGGCCTGTTTGCAGACTCCTGATTGCCAGGCTGAAGGCTGAGCAGGGGTTTCCTGCAGCCACGTGCTGCCAGGTGGCATCCCTGGAGCATGGCACTGCAGACAAGGCGGAGTGAGCAGGACACACTCCCTTGTCTTCCCTCTTAATTTGCATCTTTCTTTTCTTGTTCCAGACCTGGTTTTGCTCCTCAGGTCATTAGTGATATGGACAGGAAAGCTGGTTTGGGGCTGAGAGCTTTGAACCAGATGGGTGCTGACTGGGTCATGGACATTTGCTTTAGAGCAGCCAGCTGTGATCTATCTGGGACTTCATGTCCTCTCTGTGCAAACGATCACGCTCACCCTCCTGGCTTTTGTTAGTGACCCACTTCCTGGTCTCTGGCTCAATTACTGCACTGGATAGGCTCTGGCATTGCTTGAGTTTAGTCTTGATCCATGAGAGGATCATTTGGTAGGAGGACATTGCTGAGACAGACAGGAAAGGGTTCATTTCCAGGGGATAGGCCCAGAAATAGATTTTTATCAGCAAAAATTCCAAATCACACACATGAAGTCTAAATACCTGAGATACAACCCACCATTGCTTTCTTCCCTAGCAGTGGTGGTAACTAGAGGTACCAGCCAGAGGGGCCAAAGGGGGAAAAGTCCTGTTTGCTTTGTCCTTTTCCCACGTCTGCTCCCTGTTGTGCCGTCCCCAGGCCTGGGTGCAATGCTCGTGGCACTGTTGCTGTGCTGGTTAAGGCACACAAACAGCCAGGCACTGCGGTGTTTTGCAGGGCTGATTTTCTGATGTGTTTGCGAGTTACCTTTGTTTATGGATGACTCCAACATGTGCTGGTGCTGGCACAAGGCTTGAGGCAGCAGCTGTCCCCTAAGAGAATACAACATGACCCCAATCACTCTGGCAGCATAGCCTTCCTGACTATTTTTTTTCTTTGTATTGAGAAATGCTTGGTGACATTTTTTTCTATCAGTGAATAATATGTATCTTCCAATCACAAGAGTTTTTAGGTACCTACATAAACCATTGTCCCAACTGTGTAATGAATTGTAAAGGTCCCCTAAAAGTAAAATGGGAAGATTAAAATATTACTGTGTTAGATGATGTGATGGTCAATTGAGAATAATGTGTAGGCGTAGAATTCAAAGCCAAACAGAGTTTGGGCTTTAGTAATTCAAAAGCAATTAATATGGGGTTCTTTCTGTGAGATAAAAAAAACATGGAGTGACCAGTGGATCTTCTAAGAACTTACGGCTATTCTTCTGAAACACCTGCAACTTGAGGTTAGCTTTTTCTGGATGATTATGGGCTTTGTGTTAACCCCATCATAAAATGGATACTGAAATAAAACTGTAGCATTCATCTTGCATGTTAAATGTCAAATTTATTTTCTTGGAACTCATTTACTTCATTCATTCTTGAATAAGGCACAAATATTCTTCAAATCTGCAACAAATGTGTAGACAAGTTGCATTTGCTTTTGGAGATGATTTTTGACAAGACTTGTTGTATAACTTTTTTTTTTTTCCTCCAGAGCTCAGAGGATGAATCAAAGTGGGTTGAAGATCTTCTTAAGATGCACACTGCACGTGTCCGTGACATTGAACAGCTCACTAGCTTGGACTTCTTCCGAAAGACCAGTCGCAGCTACACAGAAATCCTCTCCCTAAAGACATACCTGCATACATTTGAAAGTGAAATTTAGCTTTCTAACCTTACTCAGTGCATCCTTTTATCAACTGGTGTATATTTTTATATTGTTTTTATATTTATTAATTTGAAGCCAGGACATTAAAAATATTAGTATTTTAATCCTGTATCAAATCTTAAACATTAAACCTTTGTGTCATTTGTTTTGTTTCTCTAATGTTTAATATAGGTTTCTTGGTTGATTTAGTAGTGCTTGTAATACTGCGTTTTGAGTCCTTACTCTGAGCTTTTTAAGTGGTGCTGCAAGGTTTGATGCGTGCATCAAGGAAATATTAATTTCTCATGCTCCTTTACCACACTTGTAGTCCTGTACTGTGTATCAAAATACTGAACATGTAAAATTACACTCATTTACTGATAACTGTGTGACAGACATATTTAAACACTATAGACAAATAGCATCTTAAATATAATAAACCACACATTCAGTTTTTTTAACGTGTTTTGATTTCCTTTCACAGGGATGTTCAGAGGGGCTTGCGGGCAGCTGAGTGCTGACAGATCTCTTACTGGGTAGAGCCCTTCTCAAGAGCTTGGGTTTGCTGGTAAGAGGACTGCCAGGGGCCCAGGTGCCCTGCCCTGGTATGCAGCAATGAGACCAAAAAAATAGACACCCACTGCAGTCATTACTGGTTAGGTTTTGCTGTAGGGGGAGGGCTGGGAGGGGAGGATACTCGCTGTCATGAGCTAGCAGGGGTACACCATGCCTCAGGCCGCTTGACCCTGCTCCAGAGCTGTGGAAAGGATTCAAGGTGGTAACATCTGTTGTCACTGGTAGGGCTGTGTCACACCCCTCTACCACAGCTGCTCTGGGCTGGTTCCTGGGAATACTTCCTCCTTGATCCTTTGCTTTGACTTTGGGGGAAATTGAAATAAGACAGATGTTGAAGGAGGCAACACTGCTAAACGTGCAGCAGTGGGCTTTTAGCTGTGAGGAGAAAATACGATTTTTATCATCTTGTTCTAATGGACAGAGCCTGAGATGTGTTCCCCTAGTCCGAGTTTGAGGCTTACTGCCAGCCCTCGATCTCAATGGAAACCCCAAGGTCTGATTTGCACACATATAACTTGTGGAACAGTGAAGTCCATACAATGCACATGATTTAGAGCCTACCTACTGCCTATTTAGAGCCATCACCTACCTGGTAAAGTGAGTCAAGTCTCTGTCTGCTACTTCACTGCAGTAAAGTCTCATAATCCTGGCAAGCCCCTTCAAGTGTCACTGAGGGCAGACTCTTCCTGAGACAGTGGAGTAGACACTGTTGTGTGCTGGTATGTGGATTATGGCCTGATTTGGCTTGGACAGCTTTTATAGAAGACATATGTTGTGGAGCATTAGTGTTAGTGTACCTAGATGATGTAAAAGAGAAACTATTGTTTAGAATGCCTTTGAGGCTGAACCCAGTACTGACACTATTGTAAAGCCTTCATTTGGGCTTGCAGATTTCCCTCTCTCTACAAAGTTTTTTGTGTCTACTTTCTCCTTGAGGATTGCAACTGCTGAAGGCAAGAGGGAGAGGCTGGAAAGCATTTCTGCCATGTACACAAACGAGTAGCCAGGGTCTCCTAAGTAAAATTAATCTAGCACAACAGCAGCTTGCATCCCTGTAGCATCTATCTAAGAGAAAGTATTAAACTGGAATTAATCATGTTAACATAGATAATAAAGTTCTTGTGACTAGACAAAAAATTATTATTCTAGGTGCCAAATTCTGTTTAATTTAGAAAAGTACAAAACTTGAATACTTTATAATACATCCAAAATGTTAGAATGGAAATTCTAATAACTGCACAAAGCTACGGGAAACATCCTATTCTTGCAACTTAAAAATTGTCTCTTGTGGTTGTCTGGTAGCAGAAATATTTTCCTGTAAGGTTTCAGCAGGGCTTCTTGCCATGATAAACTTTGTTCTTACATGTACTACAAAGGGTATTTCCTTTGGATTTAAAAGAGCTTTCTCTTAAGACCTAATTCCTTCAACATGAATTTTAGTGATGATTTAATGTGGTGGTTCATAAACTAAACTAAAGACCACCACTGCTGTTTTGCTTTGACATTAATCTGTTGCTCTGTTTGTTTCAGTTTTTAATCAAATTGAACAAATTATGTAATTCTTTTATTTTCTCCCAAAATAACATGAAATTTATACCAAAGGAACCTCTAAGCTCTGAAAAATAATCTTGTGTTCAGAGAAGTTTGCTTCTGAAATGTAATTAATGATTGCAAATGGTTGAGAGAGACAGTTTAACTCTTGGTTNTTGTGTTCAGAGAAGTTTGCTTCTGAAATGTAATTAATGATTGCAAATGGTTGAGAGAGACAGTTTAACTCTTGGTTTCCCTGAGGAGTGGTCATTAGTGTGTAGGGAAACAATTTTTTTGACTGAGTTTCTTAATGTGGCAGTAAATGCTAATAATTTACTTCTGTCCTACCCACTCCTCTTCAGCCTTTGGTTCCATGCTCTTGCATGGTATTGCTGTTATATTGTACTGCATTAGCAGAAATAATTGTGCTGAGAAATATTTGTGGTGACTTCTGCACGTGGCATGAGGTACTTTTGCCATTGAAAGATGCCCTATCAACACAAAAGCTCTAATGCAAAGCTTGTAAATCCCTCTGAGCAACATGAGCTCTGCAGGAACAACAAGTATTTTAAAGGGAAGTTGTAATTTGCCTTCAGTAATCTTCAAGGTGAATGTTAGCTCAGGGCAGAGGGAAGAAACCCCTTCTGCCTTCCAACCCTGTTAGGCCACATTGCAAAGATGAAATACCACTTGTTTCTGCTACATGTTACCTTTTCTTGATATTTCTCCAGCTTCAGCAAGAGGTCCATTGAGGAGAACAAGCACTGAATTTTTTCTGTCAAGAAAACACTGTTTTTGAGGATTTGGGTAATTACTGTTTGCACTTGGTGATACAAACTTGAGGCATGTTCAATGGGTTACAGGCAGTTCAGTTGAGCAACTGCCACAACAACAAAAGCTGTGGTGTCCTGCACACCTAGCAAAGTCCTTTTTGCTCTGGGAAAAATCCTTCAGGTGTAGTTATGTAACTAGAATCACCCTGCTACAGGAAACTTACTTTTTTTAACCCCTTTTCCACAATCACATATCCTTAATAGATAAGTGCTGAAAGGAGGTCAAGTAATCTGACCAACAGAATGGTCATGATGACAAAATTATAGCAAAAGTCCCCATCCTGTTCTGACAGTACCAGAGTACTTACTGACTTATTATATTCTGTCCTGGTCAGCTAACAGCTTGATTAGATAGAGACTTTCTACTTACTGCTTCCCTCTTCTCTATGTCCAGCCTTTAGCCTCTTTTTGAGTTAGCTACAATATTCAACAGTTTCTGCACTTTTTTGAACATTGGTTCTGTTTTGATAACAGCAGATCAGTTTGCATTGTGTTATAAAGCAATTTCATCTCCAGATGAACAAGAAAATGAAAAGATTTAATTGTCAGGTCTGTGCCATCTTGTGAAGATTTTTCCAGAGTTCATAGGGATTAGTGTGAGTAATAACCATGTGTAATTAGGCCAATCTTGCAGTATCCCTGGAGGCTGCTCCATAGCAGTCCTGCCATGATCCCTTGCTTCTCAGTGCTTTGGATGCAAACAGTTGGTCAGCTGAATGTGTGAAGATTTTAAGACTTTACAAATGAAAATACACACACGGCAGGTTTATTAAGTCCCTGTTTCCCTTGCGTTTGGTTTCTTCCTATACATCAGTTTGTCAGGCCCAACAGGTGAAATAGCTCTCTAACTCCTGCACACAGCCAGGAAGCAAAAACCTTTTCAGGGAAGCTGAAGGAGGTTCCCTCTGAAGGAGTTGCTAGTTGCAGGAGAGAACAGGAACTTGGGCAGTATCCATCTTGGACAATGAAGACAGAGTGCAGGACCTCACCTGAAAGAAAAAAATTTGTAGCAGCAGGAACGGATGTTCCAGCAATCCTTCAGTCTCACATCCACATCAAACATCTTTAATTACCTTTAAATTTGTATTACACTTCTGTGCAGATTACCTTGGCTCCTTTCTGCAGGAGACAGAGGATGTACCTTTGCAGTGCAATTGAGCAAATTCCCCCTTTTTACATTTTTTAAAAAAACCTGCAAGCCCCTACCAACAGAGGGGCAAATCCACTTGTTCTGCCTTGTGAGAGGGGGATACAACCGGGCTTTCCCAGAGCAGGGGAGGCTGTAGGCGTTGCAGATCTGCCACTTCCTCTCTGCTCCAGTATGGTGCTCTTCCAATGAGTTTGGCACTTATGGCAGTTGGGTTTATTCTGCTGGTTTGGCACAGAGAGACAAAGGAAACTTCACAACACATCTGGGACGCTGCTGTTACCACAGGCATGGATGAATCTGTGGCATGGAGAGGTTGGATAGTCTGATTAAGGGCATGCATATACTATAGCCTGTAAAGCTGGTCACAGGGCTCCTGTGCAGGGCTTGGTATGTGAGATTTTGAAATAATTTCTGGTAATGCTATCACTGATGGTAGAGCACAAGGTAGTTTTTGCATTACAAAACTTTCAGAATCATGTGGCTGAAATTAAATTTGAATACAGAGTAAGAGGAGCAAAGCTCCCTTCCTTTGGGGGCAATAAATTATGCTGAATTGGCTTTCTATCAATCCCATGCATCAAAATGCTTTTGGTAGGCCTGGTTCCGTACCACAGTCCTTCTGTATCCCAGAGGGATGCTACAGTACTTGTCTGTCCATCCTTTCTGTGGTCCTAGTCCAGGTCGCTTTTTGGCTAGTTTCAATTTCCCTTACTGCAGTCTCAGACCACTGTTGCACTTGACCTAAGAGACATGGTATAGTCATGAAAATCTAAGTATAACCTGACCAGGATAGACCTGCCAGTAAATGATTAATACCACATTAACTGTACGTCTTCCAAATGAAGGAAATGTGTTTGAAATGTTTAAAGTTCAGCCCTTGTTCAAGAGAGGAGAAAAAAAGGTTTTTTTAAACATTGTGGAAAAATATCTAATCTTGTTTCTTTGCACTTGTTGTGTAAATACAAGATAAGAGCAGTATTCCCAAGGTTACTGCAAACAGCCTGTCACTACAGAGTACAAACTAACATTTACTAAAATGTATGTTGACATAAAAAGCAGCATTGCTGCAGTCAGCTGTGCTAAAAAACCCACAGATTTCTTTCACTTTACAAGACAAAAGTTTGGGATGTAACTTACTCAGACCTGCCCTCGCAAAGGAAAATCCCTGCCCTTACAGCATCCATGGTGTGTGCACAGTTGTTGTGGAGCCTAACCTTACTGCGTTACCTTATCTGTTGTTTTCTAAACACGGTAGGGAAAGGCAGGTGGAGGTCACCCAGGTTTCATCTGTGGGTTTCACCATGGAGACATCAGCAGGCAAAGAAGTTAGTAACTGGATTAGCACAGCTGTAACTGATTGACCCTAAAACTGGAATTTACTAGAAAAGAGCTGGGATTATTTGACATCACAAACAGTCAACAGAAAAGGATTAAATCCTTTTCAGGGAATATTTTCTTCAATTTTCTTTTTCCTGGCTGTGTGCAGCAAGTAGGGAATTATTTCTTCTTTTCTGGACTGATATATCAGAAGAGACTGAACAAAGAGGGAACAGGAACTTTGTACATCCACCAAATAGATCTCCAGCCCCAGTCCCCTTCTGGCAGCATCTCCTGGACCTTCAACCTGTTCAACCTCTTCTGTCTTCTGAAGTGGGAAACTTCTCTTATCTCCTTGCACAGCAAATTTTTTTTTCTGCTGACCTCCCTGTTTTATTTCAGCTTTGATCTGTTAATCATCTGCAAATAGCTTCAGTGTTAGCCTATCAGCTCTTAGCTCTGCCAGGTCTTACACACTTCTTCTGAAGAAAAGAGGATGTGGAAGATCCTGATATATTCCCATTTTCTTTTCCAGTGCAGTTAAAACCCAGGGCCAGTTTTGCAGATAAAAACCCTCTTCAGAGAATTTAATCTGGTGGCCTTTACCCAGGTACGTGTCTTTGTCTGAAGGTATTTAATGTCACTGAGGGTAGAATGCCAAAGCTCCGATGAGTCAACCAGAACTTCTCCACACAGGCCACGACCGACTAGACCATTACTAACAGAGAAAATTAGCTATTCATAATGTCAGTATTTTCTTTTCTGGGACTAGAAAGTTCAGACACAATCCAGATGAGCCAGGGTTGAGGTTCTATCTGACACTGACTGCGACAGATCACCTCTGTTCATTGGCCCATTTTCACCTAACAACATCTCTAGGACATTGCTGATGGCTGTAGTTTCACCTGCTCTCTGCTGGATGCACACTGTCGTTTGTCCTTGTAGTCGTTTCCATGTTTCTAGTTGGCTTTGGGATGTGTTTTGGGTGCATGGACATGGTGTGGGTTGACAGTAACTATATCCTCCTCTTCCTCCTCCATTGTAGTGCCACATGAAGGGTTGTCCCTGCTTCCCCATGGCCCCAGGCCCCTTGCTGGACTCAGGATTGTGGTACACTTACTGTACACCTCTGCAGAGTCTAGAGAAAAAGACAGTAGGAAGCAGGTCACAGATGATGTGTTATCTTCTCCTGGGCTGTATCTAACCTGTGTGGGCTGCAGCTGGGGCAGATGTGAACAGTCTTTTGCCATGTGATGAACATTGAAGCCCCTAAAAAGAAAAAGGAAAAAGAAAGTTTCTAAGATTCTCCTTACTGGTAACACCAGAAGAAACACTGCTGTTTGAGGACCTAACAACTGATATTTTTATGATGATCTTTTTAAGGCATTAGAGAAAAAATAAGTTTGCAGAAAAATCGTTCCTTTTGTTTCTCTTCTTTGTTTAAGAAAAAAAAGCCATTATATGCAGCATGCTCAGCTGGGCTTGTAGATGTCCACGTGGAACTAAGAGTGCACCTCCATGGTTTTCACATTCTGTGCCTCATCATCTAATTCTAACCTTTCTCAAAAGGTTTCCATATGCATTCATGAAACCTTGGAGCCCTCCTGTGGTCAAAATCATGAGCTATTCTTCTGGTTGTAACCTAAAATCTGATGCAGTCAATTCTATTTTAAACCTTATCCTTGGAGTATTCATTAAGAAAAGTTCAATCAGTTAGGGAAGGAAAAAGTTTAGATAGTTTCCTGAGCTTTTGCATGGGTCAATCTCATTACATCTCACTCCCCTTGGCCATTATCTGATGCTGTCCACATCTCTTTTCCAAGCTGGGCTATTGCCTGACAATTTGCCCATTGCTTCATCTTTCTTCCCTCCATACTCCTCCCTGTTTGCTGTCCTTTGTGGGCTTCTCCCTTCCTGCTCTGATCTAGTCAGGCTCTCATCATCAGTTTGTCTCAGAACCCTCCAGCTGTGCGTTAAATAATGTCGTCAATACAAATTCCAAGTTTACTGAGTTCCTTGCTAGACAAGTATGTGATTCTGAGGGTTTTGGTGTGCTCATTTTTATCGTGGTGCTGAACTTGTAGAAAAGGTTTTACATTTCCTTCATTTTATGGCCTTTGTAGAGCCCCTCAGGAAAATTCTGTTTCCACATGGGCAATTGCTTCCTTTTCAACAGCATTTCATTGTGCATGAGAAGCAAAAGTGTCAGCAATCTTGAGCAGGTTTATGAGGGAGTAGCAAAGGGTGAGGTAAAAATGAGGAAGGCAAGAGGAGAAATAGCCCCTTTGCTTTTGACTGTAGTGGGGCCAACGCTGAGTGTTTCTTTCCTGCTGTTTAACTAAAGGGGAGAGCAGCCCCCCAGCTGTGCGATCTCACACCCAGTCACCATGGCTGCTTCTGGGCTTCATTGAAGGTCCCAGCGTGGTCCATTGGAGATGCTGGATTTGCTACACAGAGTGACTGGCAGAGAAGGTCTGAGAGCCTCAGCTCTTCCCTCTCCGCCCTGGAATTTGTAAAGGCACTTGGGTATTCATGAGGGTAAATACTTCAAGGCTTGTCATTTGTAAGATAATACAGCACATACCACAAGGGCTTGAAAAGGATTTGAAGCTTCTAGGCTGCACTACTGTTACATTGGAAGATACAGAGGTTCATGGAAAATCCCACCCAAACTTTCAGCGTCAAGTGTGCACTGTGTAATTCTCACGACGGATGGGCCTTTTTGAGCTTTGTTTTTATCATAAGCATTACCTGACAGAAAAAGAAGTATCCCAAACTCCGCAGTCTCAGAGGTTGCATTTCTGAATTTCGCTCAAAAGGGTGTATAAATACTTTCAGTAGTGGGTTTTTGAGATCACTGCATCCCAAGTGGATGCTGAAGGCAGCTGGTCTGGGAAACCTCTAATAAGAACTGCAACAAGCAGTTGGGTTAAGCTGCTGGCCTCTCTGCTCTAAATGGAAGCTAAATTCGGAACTGTAATGATAAAAAATGGCAAGCCTTAATGTGTTCATGGTCAGACTATATCTTCTTATCCTTCTTATCCCTTTTGTGTCAACATCATTCTTATCCTAACAAGCTTGCCTTCCTCACTGGTATTTAAATAATCCACCCACTCCTTTCCAAAATATTTTTTTAACTGGTTGGGGTTTTTTTGTTTAATCTGCAAGCACATCTCTTCTGAATAAGAAAAGAAGCTATTGCAACTGATTCCTGAAAAAGAGGCTCATTTAATATTTGTATTTATCTTACAGATTTAGATTTATGTGAGCACATGCCTACATTTTTGCCCTGGGTACCCTTGCTTTATTCTAGTTTCGTAATATGGATGCCATAGAAAGGACTGTATTTTCCACTCTCATAATTAAATGTACACTAACAAATAAAGCTTGCACAAAGACAATAATTCTTCAGCAGCCACTCAGTCCATCCCCACATAATTTAGTGTTAGTTTTTGCCTAAGGATATAGTCTTGTGGGACTTCCTAGAGTGGTTTAACAAGCCATCACCTCCAGTCCAATGTTAAATTTCCTGGTGTGGCAGAGGCAGATCATGTGATATTCCTGGGCTTTGGACACAGACTCTCAGCTGCACTGAACTGACTTATTGTCTCCTCTCCTGGCAAGGGTTATTGTTTCCCCAGTGCCTGCAGAATTGCTTCCCTCTAACCTGCTCCAGGAGGAGGAGGAACAGTTTATTTCACCAAAGGGCTTAAAAGCTAGAGTTCTACTTATGTGGCTCATTTTACTTGGAAATGAGTTAGGAAGCAACACAGAATACGTAATTAGTGATAGAGTGACTGAGATGATCTAGTAGGGACTAGAGATTTTTCGAGACAGATGGAATTAGGTGAGATGATCCTTCAAAGCCCTTAACTGCTTAAGTCACAAAGAAGCCTGATGGTTTTAGATCACCTTTACTAATGCTTCAAACTAATCCAGTTACCCATATTGGTGCAGGCTTGCCCTGTAGTGCTATGAGGCAGCTGAGTCTGTTAAACCATGCATTGCCACCCAAAAGTACATCTTTACCACTTAGACACGTGTTTCTTCTCAGCTCAGCCTGTCCCCTGGCTCTTCCTCCTGGGGCTGCTCCCAACAGCGGTGACTGGGGGCTCAGCTGAGGAGCTGTCAGGTGTTAGCAAAGTGAACCTCTACTGGTGTTCATGAAAAGCAGAAATGAGGGTGTCTGTAGATGATTTCTCTACAGATGTGTATTACCAGTTGCAGTGGGCCAGAGGTAAGAAACTTTCTGTTCTGCTGTGCTTTCTTCTAACAAGCTGTGCCCTTGTTTGTTGCAGGGGGGTGATCTCTGAAGTTCCCTTCCAACCCAAACCATTCTATGATTCTATGTTTCTAACTCTCTCTTGCTTAAGAGAGCTTCGGTCCAAAGCATGAGGACTTTGCATGTGTTGAAATAATCATTTTAAGGCAACGGCCTGAATACCTAATTGCTCAATTAGCCATGACTTGATTTTTAATGGTCCAACTGTTTCTCTGGACTCCAATAAGATTCCTTACTTGCTCGTAGGCCTGAAAATAACGTCCTGACACTGCACAGCTCTATCCAACAAAGCATTTCAGCAGCTCCCTAGGTCCAGGTATTTGTTTAATGCAACTGATGGGAATGCTCTGTGTGTGAAAAACTCACTCTTCCCAGGAGTGACACATATTTATGACCCGATGATGTGATTGCATCACTTGTGTGATCTCCTACCTTCAACAACCTTTGTCTCCATGGACTTATTTCAACTCATATAACCATTGGGTAAAAATCTAAGCCCAACAGGTGCAATAAATAGAAGTGATGGTCTGCCCAGTGTTCTCTTTTGGAGGCGACCTTCACAGATGCATCAATAGACCTGCTAATCAGGAGAAGGCAGAAGGTGCAAATGGTGGGTGTATATTTTGACATCTATACACTTTTGTAAGTCCTCTATATGCCACTTTTGTGAAAGGAAACAACCAGCCTTGAGGAGATGTGGGCCTGATAGAAATGCAGTTTCTGCATCTTCCATCACACCTGACACTATAAATGGAAAATCCTTGTTAGATGATCTTATTCTTGTCTTTGCAGATGCCCCCTGTTCTTAGCAGCACTGAGAACCACTTCACTGGCAGTTTCTTCCTCTTTCCCAAAGGCCTCCTTCTTGGAACTTTTGTTTCTGTATCAAACATTTTCTTTGCTGCTTCACACCTCACTTCCAGCTGAAGAGCCTCTCACTGAATCTTCACAAGCCCATTTTAGGCAATGCCATTTTTTCTGTTCACTTTTTTTGCTTTTCCAGTGGGTATATTTTCAAAGTGGAAAGAACAGAAGAAGCCATTTTTGCAGCCCTTCACTGCAAGTGTCACTGTATGTAGGATCTCTTCTTCAAAATGTTTTTAACATTTCAATGAAAAAGCTCCTGCTATTATCTGATTCATCTGTGTTTTCTTTGATGCCCTCTATTTGCAATGTAAAACACAGTATTTCCCTTTGAAAGGTGCTTAATCTCTTCCTGCCTTTCATCCTGGTCTTATGCTGAATCATCTCTAAACCATGACTTGCCACCGTGAATTATTTTTTGTTCTCCCTGTCTAGCTGGAACATTGTCAAGCCATTTATGAATAAATTTATTGAGGGGAAAATATTAGTTTTACACTGGGTCCTTGTGGTTTAAACTTGACATTGTCCTGGTTACCAAAGCTATACAAATTAGTACATTTATAAGTGTAAAACAGTCCCAAGAAGTTCCTTTCAAACCAAAAGGAATTTCAGTTCTCCAGACCCTTCTAGGAAAGATGAGTATTTAATGTCACACAGTATAGTTTTTTGCAAGGATAGATGGTCTCTGACTGGGACATCAAAACAGATTGGATCATATTAAATTAGTTTGTTCTTTCTGACTTGGCCAGTTATTCAAAACTCCAGAGTCTCAAAGGGTGGTTCAATCAAGAGGAAGAACTGGTAACGTCATTCATCTGATATTGTTAATTTCCAGGAAAGTCTCCTGGAATCAGCCTGGCATTTGAGAAGATGGGTGCAGTGAGAGACAGACTGGCTGTGGCACACCCAGTGACTCTTGGATGCTCTGAACATGCCAAAGCCATCAATGCAGCACCCTGGTCCATCCCAGGTCACAGGATGAGCTCGGCACATCTACCATCTGCTGGGACCTGAGCTGCCCCCAGAGCCTCTGAAAGCCAGAACTGAGGGGCAGCAGGGAACAAGTCTGTAGGGTGGAAGTTACCTGGACAAATTTCTCAGCTGAAAATAGAGGAAACATGGCCTTAAGTAGCTCTAATTCTAGTGAAATTAAAAAGTGCTTTTGTAGATAAAACCGGACTCTAGAAAAGGAGAAAACCCTTCTCATCATCTCTTCTCTTTCCTAAATCTTTTTTATAGACACGTAACCCTTCACAGAACTACTCCTTGGCAAAATACTGGGGTATTGTACATTGGATATTTTGTACTAACAGCCTTGGCTTTAAACATATTCTAGTAATTGGAGTGTGGGTTCAATCAGTCACATCAAATTTGTGTGTGTGTGTAATACAACAGGATACTTAAATATGTGTTTAGCTCACATCTCTATACTTAAATCCCTTTGACTTTTGAGGGCATTCAATCACGTGGTTAAAGCTGCAAAATATTTTTCAACATTAGGTTTTCCTTTGGAGGGAGAAGTACATCGGGGTGTAGGAAAAAGTATTTACAAACTGAATCTTTTCATATCTTTTAGGTTGCCTGCCATGTCCTACTACAGCCTCAGAGTAGGTCCCAGACCTGACTGAAGTCTGAGATAATTCCTGTTACTCTGGTGATAGGAGGTTTTGTATTAAAATCTGTTTGATCTCTTACACCATGGATTATAAGACTGAACTCTTCTACATAGTGATACCAGCTGTGACTATTAACTACGTGTTCCCTTTGGAAGGAAATCACTGTTTCCCAACTTGATTTTCCAAGTCTGTCTAACCATGTCCTTGGCAAACCACTTAATCATTACTCCAGTTCCTAACCTGTGCTAAAAACAATGTAGATTGATTTCCCAGGAATGGTAATGTATAGTTGAAAACAACCTTGATCTTGGTACATAGGTATTATGACTGTCATCTAAGAATTATAAGTATAAAGGTACTTGATCATTGCATTTCTGTATAATTTCTGCTTACTGGAATAGTAATTCTTTGCTCCATTAGTTTAAGTTTACTTCAAAATGCATGAGTTTAGGAGGTTTCTTGTTTGTTTATTTTGTTCTTTAAGTATGCTCACCTGCAATAAATTCTTATATTCACTGATTATCCAAAATAGCATATAAAAGGAATTGGAAAACAAAGACAGATCTTTAAGAGTGCATGCAAAGTAGTAGTGATTAATATTCAGTGAGCTTAGTAGTTCATGATCTACCAAATGGTGAGCTTTCAGTAAGAAACAAACAAAGCAAGCAATCTTTGTCTCTTGATGGGATGTTTGGTATTACAAATTATAGAACAATATAAAAATTGACTTTGATTTTGGTTAGATAGCCTTGGTTGGAGGTCCCAGAGGTTGAGAAAATATTTCTGCAAAGTAAGGAGGGAGGGGGGAAAAGGGCAAAATAGATTTTGACATTTTAATGCCTATCTTCATATGGGCCATTGACTGCCCTGTAGTGTTTTTGCTGGTTTAACTCACAAGTTTCAAACCTCTTTATCTTCTAAACCCACAAACTTAACTAGCAAGTGCTTTACAAAATATGGTTTTACCATGTATTTTAAGTGGTACCTTCATCTCAACTGATTTCTAGTATGAATGAAACTTTACATGTTGAACCTTGGAAGATTTTTAAGTACTTAACATTTAAAATAGTTCTTAAATAATCTTTAAATGTTGAATTAAAATCTCTCTTTTCAATGAGGTAAAAGTTAAAATACATGTGTGTTTTAGGCATTAAAGTTGTAAAATTTAAAGTAGCATCTAGGCCAAAGATGTAAATATTAAGCTGACATATTTTCATATACCTGCTAATCTGTTTCACATGTACAGCTCAGTCTATTTTTGACTTGTTGTGTTCAAATGTACCAGTAAATGTGTTGGGAAAACAAGATGACCTCAGAATACAAAAATCAGTCAGCAGCTCATGAGTTTTTTTTTCTTAGTGCAGAGGCTCAAATCAAGTCCCTTTTGATTCTCACCTTAGAAGATTAATTGAAGGACATTAAAATCCTTATTTTTTTCTGAACTTTTTAGTAGGGAAAGTCTCAAGCTAAAATTTTGTTAAGCAATGCAAGGTATATTTTAAAGGAATAAGTTTTCATTAGTAATGTTCCTTGAAATAATTCTTAGAGTGAGAAATAACTGCATGCCTAGATAGAACTTAAACCTGGAAGAGTGTCTGAACAGTTTCCAAAGAGATGCTCCACTACTTTGCTCCCACACATCTTTGTCTTTCCCTGGGAAATGTTGTTGCAGCCACCTTGGCAGACTACAAGGCCATCATGAGACACAGAAGAGACTTCTCTCTCACAGAAGAAAACAGTCATAAGAAGGCAAGAAAATCTCAAGAGGCCACGGCAGCCCCTGCTGGGGACCCCACCAGAAGCATCACTCCTTGAGCAATAAAGTGGTTGCAAATAAAAGACCAGTGAGCTTGTTCTCCAGTCTCTATTTCTGTGTAGAAATTTATAAAAATAGGGCTATATACCCAGATCCTGTTGTTTGCAGGGCTTGCATGCCCCTCTGAGCTTTGCCCGACTGCCTTGCAAGGTCCCTCTGGGACCTGGGGTGGCAGCAGCAGGAGCGGCTCCCGGACCAGCGGGGCAGTGAGGCAGGGATGTGCTGGATCAAGCCAAGCTTGGGTTCATGTTTGTCCATTATCTACAGATGCTTTATCAAAATTTGGAAATCTTATCTTGTACACAAAAGAGAAAATGGACCCTTGCATCCAGCCTGTATGAAATCCACAGTTCCAGGCCACTGTTGGCTGAGGGCAGTGAAGAACCAGGGCAAGGGTTTTAGCCAGATACAGCCTCAACCACAGCCTTAGCTTTGCATTCATACAATCATGGAATTATTTAGGTTGAAAAAGACCTTTAAGACATTGTGTCCAACATAATGGTCATTTCCTGCTATTTCCCCTCTGGGTTGTCCTTTAAGTGTGTCAGAAACAGGCAGCAGAACTCTGTTTTGCAGGAATGCTTCTATGGTTGCATTTTTCCTTTTCTAGCCAGCAATTATCTTAATATCGTTTGGTTGTTAATTATATATATACATATATATATATATATCCTGAGGAGGATGTGCCATGAAAATATTATTTTAAGGCTTCTCATAGGTGGAATTTATTTTTTTTTTATCTATGAGTAATATTCAATGCAAAAAACTTGTCTGGAGAGGGTGGAATTGCAGCAATGGGTGAAAAGGCCTTGCTGGGGTTTTGAGCCTTGTCTTGAGGTAATGTTGGCTGTCAGAAGAGTGGGTGATAGGCAGTGCTCTTGGAAGATCTGTGGTTTTTTCTGAAAATGAGTGCATCCAGATGCCACAGGAGCTTGTGAACTGCATGGCTAGGCTTTACTGGAAGATAAATCATGACAAGAAACCTTCAAGGAAATTCGGGATTAAATTTTAAAGGTCTGCAAACAAATGTCCCTCCTGCTCATTGTGTCCTTATGGATAGGTCCTTTCCTTCAAGCCTAGGCTTAGTCCTGCCATGTCATACCAGCTTCTTCAGGGGCATCCAGCCTTGCCAATCCCTTCTTGGCGTCTGGGAGAAGCACCTTGTTGCATGTTCCACACTCTGTTCTGTTGAAGAGCTCCTGCTTGGCCAAAGGAAGATATTCCCTTTGCTCACCAGATATTCTTGCCTACAGTTTTCTTTCCTTCCCAGGATTTTCAGAGAAAATGTCACCTGGCATCAGCCTTCCCCACAAATGACTCTGCCTGACCCACAGCACAACAGGATGAGGCAAACTGGTGGCATTTCTCTCTGTTATTCAGCCAAATCCTTTCAAAAGGATGTAACATATTCATATTCAACCAGCTGTAAGCCAAGCACATAGCATCTGTCACAGCAATTGACAACCACAGTTCTCATGGCCTGACTTCTTGGAAATCATCATAAATGCCGTGGATCAGGAGTCTGGACTTCAGAGTCACTTCAAAGATGCCTCTCGTAGGGCACCAACACTGCTGGCAATAATCTCTCAAGGGTGGGGTATCAGGCTGCATTAGAGGCTAAATGAACTGGCAGAAAGTCTACAAAACCCCAAGGTGTCTGTGTAAGGTCCCAGGTCCTGCCAAGTTGGGGAGACAGGCATGAAGGGTGAAAGCCACTTCGTCCTGGCCCCATGGATGCTGTCCATCTCTGCCTGATCCACTGCTACCCAGGCACTGGCATGCAGTCCAGAGGCCTGGGTTCAGTGTTCAGCACATATGGCGTTGGTTAGGTCATACTTCTGTTGATTTTTGGGCTCCCAAGGTGCCCAGAGGTGCTTTGTAACAGTCTGTGCTGCTGCAGGTATGGTGCATAGAGGCTGGCAAATCTGTGACATGGGAGAGGGATCTCCTACAGAGCATCTCCATCACCTTGCACAGCTGACAATGTGGCCTTGTTCTCCTCACATGCATGCTCTGAGACCCTGGGAGCACTGTATGCCTGACTTGGGGTCTGTGGTTTGGACAGGGCTGTGCATGCAGCCAGGAAAGGTGCAGTTCAACTTCCCTGACTTGCGCTGTCTCCTGGACCCTGCTGTCTGCCTCAGAGGCACTGCAGTGTTCCTTTGGGTCAGCATTTCTAAACACATTTAACATGCACCAAATCGAATTTTTACTGTTCCCCCATTCTTCAACTCTAAATCAAAATCTCCTTATGGAGATTTAAGAACACAGTGAAAATATTATGACCTTTATCAAAACCAAAAATTCCTGGAACTATGGTTCTGTGATTCTTCCACTTTTACCATCGAACAGTGAATAATTACGCCTCTTAGGAGGCTTTTTTCCGCTGATATTCTTAAGGAAAAAAAAGATCCTCCTTGCTATGGTTTCAATGGCAAATCCCCCCCTTTTGTATTCCATTGTTTCCTTTCATCTGTCTTTGCTGGTATCTGATACACAGTTGTTATCAGCAGTTCCTTCCTTATTAATGATGATATATGTGAGGCTTGTTTAATATTTTGTTGCTGGGTGAATTGTGAAGGGGGATTGTTTGTGCAGTTTTTTTGCAAAAGCTGATTTAATTTCCTCTCTAAGCCAGCTTGTGCTTTTGTTTTGTTTTGCTTTTTTTTTTTTTAAACTCCACTTGATATCTTTTGTGCAATGTGAGAATGTGCCTTTTGGGGCACTTAGTAAGTTGTGTTTAAACAGTTCCCAATTATCACTCACATTTTTCCTGTTTAAATTCTTTCTCTGCAATAATTTGGCTCATAATTGTTTTCAGCTTTGTATAATTTGACTTCTTGAAAGCTCTAAGTACATGGAATTGCTGGTGTGGATTTCATTCTGTCTGCATGCAATTAAAGCAAACCAGCCTCTCCAATTCCTTCTGTTGTAACTGTCAAGCAAACCCCAGTGCTGGTACTGCCTCCAGTTGGGTCTGTATTTCTTACGTAAGAGTTTCTGCAGGTGTTGTTCCATCTCTGTGCCTGTAAGAACTGTGTGCTCTCTAGTCCTCCATGTTGTGTTTTCCTTCTTGTCTGTGGGGATTCCCTCTCTTGCTTCTCAAGCTGAAGGTGTTTCCTGATGCTCTCCACCATAATCAAGTCACCTGCCTTTTTTCCATTACTAGTAAGGGGTACTGAGAGGAGAGTGGAATATCTGTGTTAAAAGCCAAATTAATGCTTCTCTTTGCCTAATTGTGGACAAAGTAGAAGAAAACTTGTGAAACTGTGACTTGTTGCT
Source organism: Nicator chloris (assembly GCA_013400495.1). NCBI lineage: Eukaryota > Metazoa > Chordata > Aves > Passeriformes > Pycnonotidae > Nicator > Nicator chloris. The sequence goes on along the minus strand of WAAE01012625.1, from coordinate 51,467 downwards.
TTCCCTAAGAGAGCTCCAGCTTTATACAGCCTTTTGGTGCCGGAGAGCGGTGCCTGCCATAGACTCACCAAAGTGATTATTATCATTATGCTTTAATGCATTAACCTGGTTTGATTTTGATTTTCTTCCTACCCCCTTTTGATCATCTATCACAAAGTAGAACCCCAGGAAGTGTGATCTGAAAGGACAGACCCAACAGGAGTCAGGAAAGGGGTCAGTGTGGGAGCCTGTCCCTGTGAATTGGTGGTGGAGACAACAGCAGACAGCAAGAAGACCCATGTTCAGTTCACTCTTCCATCTGAGGAGGTCTCTTACTCCTTTGTGCCCCTCTCCAAGCACATACAACAACTCTCATGTGCTCCTGATGATGCTGGTACCCTCTGCAGGATTCCTGCAACAAGAGGAAGCAATAAGCATTCCACAGCTTAATAGTTGTGGCTACGTATCTTGGGTTCCAGGTGTAGTGAATGTTTTAGTAAAATAAATTCTGTAAAATAAATGTTTTTAAAGGAAAGATGAGACCCCAATCTAGAGCTTCATGTGGTTGCCTCTGAGTTAGAAGAGAATTTAAATTTGCTCTCCTGTCTGTTGTGAGCTTATGCCCCTGATGTTCCTGAAAGCTAACACAACATAACATTTACCCAGCTACAAAGTATTTATTTGCTTATTCTTTTTGCTGAGGGACTTGATTGTTTCTTGTGTGCTTTCAGACTTCTTTCCTCAGCCATATTTCATTGCCAAGCATCCAGGATTTTAATTTAATAATCTTAATTTTGTCCATATAAATCTGCATGTTTCACGGGAGAAAAAATTTTGTGCCAAAAGAGTCGCTAATGAAAGTTGTTAACAGCGTTGCACAACGAAATGAGGCACAGGGTGAGCAAAAAGCCCCCTTACAACCTTATGAGGTTGTTTCCTTGTGTTTAGCTTAAGGCTCTGTTAATTTTAAACTGTATGGTGTCTCTAGTTCTATACTCTCTAATTTTTGCTCCTCCAGGAAGGCATTGATCAATATCATTACCTGGGTCACCATGTCGGATCTCAAGCACTGCTGCTGTTTACTCCTTCCCCTGAATGCTCACTTTGGTTTATTTACACATCATTAGTAATCCCAGAGGTTTGTCTATTTTTTCCAAACAGTATGATGAAAGTAACTTTCAGTCTTCTTGCAGGAAGGAGTCTACAATATCTTCAAAAGCACAGCTGCAGAAGCAATGTGTCCTACATTTGCAAAGATTGTTTTGTATGGTTTAAACATCATTGCACAACAAGGGCGATTGTTAGAGTTGCAAGTTCATCTGTCTCAGAGTTTGTTCTTGGTTCTAAATTTCTGGATGTAGCTACATACGACAAATTTTAAAAAATCATCTGTGCATATGATAGAGAAACCTTCAGTGCTTGCTAAACACAGATATCAGTGGCAGTAGCTTTCTAGAGAGTGAGGTGAAAAAGCAACAACTAATATGAACCACAACAAACTGCAAAAATTATCTGTGTGGTTTTAGAAATGTCTTGGTTATGACTCTCTCTGTTTCAGGAAAAACCTCTGGTTCCCTGTCTCCAAACAACCCCACATCCTGATAAGGCTGGTGCAGATAGGCAAAATGGGCTCTGAACTATGATTTTCTTTTGCCCAATTTACTCTGGTTTCAGGCAGGGTGAACTGAGCCAATGAAACTCATGATTTCAAGCACATTTTCCTGTGTAATTAAGAAGATGGTTTAACCACAGCAGCTGCAGGGTTTCAATTGCACCTCTTGAGTCCCTGACTGCTGACCAAGCCACCTTGGCAGTATCTGGGGCTGCTGAACTTTGCTGCCTGGCATGGAGAGGCAGGCCACCATTGCTCTTTCTGGGAAAGACAAGGAGTGCTGGGTCAAGGTCCTCCCTGCCACAGACTCGAGGTGAGGACAAGCACGAGGGGATGGGGGCAGCCTGGGGCCCAGTGCCCTGGGGCTGCTGCCCACAGCTTTGTTTAGTGGGCTCAGTCCAAGAGGTGTTGGCTCCCTGAGATGGTCCTTTCATCTGCAGCACATCTTAGACACATGAGTTCAAGGATATTTATGCAGTTTAAGACACAGGAGGAGCTCAGTGTAAGCATGGCAATACATCAGGAAAGTGTTTTAACCTCCTTGTGTTAGGGACAAGAGATGTATCCAAAGATCCTGTCTACACTGATGTGGACAGTAAGTCCCACAGAGAGACTTTAAAATAACAGTTCCTTTTAAGGTCTCTGGTGGAGTGAAAACTAAATGGAGCTTGGGAGTTTGTTCCATTGCTTCTACTGTGAAAATTTGTGGCAGGCCTCAGAGGAACTGTTTGTGGGGGAAAAAGTACGGGGAGATCCCACCATACACCAAATCAGCTGCTGGGACAAGTTGGAAGAAAGAAACATGCACCCAAAACCTGCCCTGAAATAGCACAAAAACTAGTTTGTAAGTCTGCTTATCTGAGGGGTCACAATGGGCATAGTGAGAGATGGAAGGAAGCTGGGAAGAGTAAATAAGGAGAAGAGTGCAAGGGGATAGAGGTGAACAAAATGTGAGCCACTTAAGGTCCTAGAGACTGGCAAAGACTTTATGTCGCTCCATGAGTCATAAGATACCTGAGGAAATATCATCACTGAACAGTGTTGTGCAGTTGACAAATGTGTTTAGGGCAACACAAAGCTTGATTTCTTTGATTGCAGGTTTTTCTCTTTTCTTTCTCTGTTTGTTTTTGGGTTTTCACAGGCTTTCTAAATTCCTCAAGGAGCTTCCAAGATGAAATAAAATGAGATTAGGTCTGGTCTTCTTCCTGTACTTCCTCCAAGCAGGACCTGAAGTATCATGAGTAAAACAGACTTTGTGGTATTTCAGACCCATAAGCTCCCAGATTCCAAAACCAATCTGTGAAAAAGATTTTTTAAAAACTTATAAATGCTTGTTCACACACCTAGCCCTGTCAAGAACATAAGAGCTGGCTCTCTCCTCTCAGAGAGCTGCAAGGCTGCAGAAGGACACGGAGCCATTGCCTCCCTGGAAGCTGAGCTGCCTTTGCCTTCAGCACCCCAGTGGAGGTGTGCCAGCACAGCTGTGGGGGCTGGTGTGTGGTGAGGAACACAGCAGCTCCCACACTGTGCCGTGCCACGAGTGTAACGAGGCTCAGTGTCAGCACCAGCAGCTCCCTGCAGGCCGGCCTGAACGTGGGAGTGGGGCTGTGGATGCCTCTGAGCTCACTGGGTTCACGCATGCTTTGAAGCACTGGAAGCAAAAGAAAAGATTTTTTTTCTTTTTCCCCTGGAGGCACTTAGGATTGTTTAAGTAGATGTCACACTCATTTCTCAGACACAGAGACTGAGCAGTGTTGGAACAGCAGTTCCAACAGTGTGGAGTGCCACGGGCAAGCATTAGCATCAACTTAGTGTCTGTGGAAACCAAGTATATCTACATGATCTTCCTTGAATAAAACACATCCATGGCTCTTCTATTTCATGAAGCTACTGATCTATTTTTCTTACCAGAGTACAGCTTTGCTCAGCTCTATTTTTTTTTCCCCAATAAAAGGTCAAAGATAAAGAAGAATAAGAAAAATTTCTTCTACAACACAGCAAATTTGTGTTGGTTTATTGGCTTGAATCCATTCTTGAAATAACTTAGTCTTTTTCCTTCACTAATGTTGCACAAGAGATAAATTTGTCTCCACAGGCTTGGCCTGGGAGTACTGCTGCTGTTTCCATTTGTCAGTTTTTAGGGGTGGTATGCAACATACTCTCTGCAATCTCTTTTCCAGAGTTTTTAATCTTACTCTTCCTTGCTCCCTCCCTCTCTGTATTTGCCTGAGTGAGCTGCCTTTTGCAGCACTGGGATGGAGGCACAGGGTTCAAGAGAACAGAACATGTAATCATCACTCCTTGCCTCGGTTTTTGGCCCTGCCACTGATTTTCTGTGCAATTTGGAGCAACCGACCCAACCTTTCTGTATCCAAACAATAACGTGCCGTTTGCTTCCCAAGCAGCTACAAATGCTGTCCAAAGAGCCTTACCTAGTCCAAATTGGAAAGTGCCAAGGATGAATTTCACATACAATTTCTTCTGAGCTTCTAAATGCATTTGCAAGTGTTCACCTTAGGGATGGTCAAGAGGCCCCAAAGAGGCCCACTTACTCCTTCTGGAAGCTAGAATCCTGCTTTCTTACCTCTTTGGTCTTTGCATGATCTAAGCCTGTTGCTGCCTTGGGGACTTTCCTGGCGTTTATTTACCTGTCCACAAGAGAGTAAGGACAGAATGAGATTTTCCTTTGCAAAGGCACCATGGAAGCCTCAAGTGTGTTAGTATTAAAGAATACGTCCCTTACAATATGCCCACACTGCTTCATGAGGTCATGGCTACACTATTTGTACTAACTGAATAAACTTGTTTGGAGACAGCTTGGGCTTCTCTACCTTATGGTAGAAAATGTTGGCTTTTAAGGTTCACTGGGCTTCTGAGCATGGCTCTGTGCAGTGTTGTGTAGTCCCCAGCAAGGTCATCTATAGATAGTTAAGGCATTTCTGCACAGCACCTCACTGTGTCATGTAGATAAACCCTCTGTGTATGTATGTGTGTGTACATGTATTACAGCAGGTTAAACAAATATCTGCTATTCAGTGTGTAATTAGAGTTTGGATGAACCTAAAAACATAAACCAAGAATTCAAGGATGCCCAAAACGTGTAAGAAAACTGTATTTGGGCAAGACTCGGAGTAGTCATTTGTGGCTGGAGATCTCTGGTTTGCGCTGCTCCACCTCCTATGAGGAGGAGGAGAACCAGGACTTTAAATACAGACTCACAAGACTCAGAGACTTTAAAAAACCAGTCTGGCTCATAACTAGTTAAACAATGAAGCAAACAAGAAGGGGAGCAATTAAACTTTTTTATGACTAGCAGGAGAAGCATTGATTGTGAAATTTACTGGTAGCCAAGTTCTCCTCCCTTCCCTACGACTTATAATTTTGCCTTAATTGTAGCTACTGGCTGTGGCACAAAGCTCATACATATAAACAAGTCCCAGCATATGCTGCAAAAAATACACTGTATGGGAGACATTAGCAAGAAGACAATCAGGAACTGGAATAGCGTTCCCACATGGAAAGCTGCGGGTGGTATAAAGAGCTCTGTATCCATACGGTTAGTTACGCCTAATATCTTTGTAATGACATTAGTACCCCTCCATTGCTTTTTCTGGCACATGCCTGGTATTGAGTCAGTTGGACTGATAATTACAAAATTGTGGTTTGCAGACCACTGGTGGTCTACAATCTTATGGTAAGTGGTCCACAGATGGGCTGCAGAACCAAGCTGAACAGCTTTCAGTTGTGTTTTCAATTAAAAGTTTGATGATACAGGGTACATGGTGGTCCACAAGAGGGTTTTAGCATTAATGGTGGTCCCATTACTCTAAAAGTTTGAAAACACTGGCTTAAACAATTATGCAGATCAACAGTCTATTTGTGTTACGTTGTTTGAAGTTAAATGTTACAGCATGTTCCCTCCTTTCATGTGTTGGGAGCTGTGCTGCCGGCTCTGCTTGTCAGTTTTAAAAATAAGAGTATTATGAAGTATTACAAATGCTTCTTCGTGGTCTTGTCTTCCCAGTTTATGATTTGTTTATCTCAGCATTTCATATGCACTACTATATTTACGTATCAGAAGTATTTGTCCAAAAACCTGCCGTATTTTGGGAGGAAAAGAAGAGGGATGTTTTTCATGTTTTGTTCAGTTAGGTGGGAGCTGGGTAGATGCAGGACTGGTTCTCCTCCCATACCTTGGTGCTTACAACAGCATCCATCATTCAAAACCATGGCTCCCCTCAAATAACAGCTTTTTAGGGACCGACTCTAGACTGTTCTGGACTGTGCAAACTGCACTATTCTTGGGAAAACTGCAGGAAAAAAATCCAGCATTCCTTGCAGGAGAGGAAGAACACAAACATGACCTTTTAGTTCAGGGCAGAGGGCATCTAGCTGGGAAGGAAGTGGCCTGGTCTCTCCTCTCTACCTCTAGAGCTGTTCTCATGTTGTATCCAATGCCTGGTAACATTACAGAGCAGGGACAGGAGGGGAACAGCAGGGACAGTTCCACCTGTCCAGAGACTTCTGACCTCCTCTTGCTTTACTTATTCCCTACTGAAACTGGAACAGAGTGGGTTCCCAACAGGTGCTGATATTGTGGTCCCCAGACAAATGTTTCTGTTGCTAAGATAAAACACATGAGAAAGCAGCACCCCTGCCCTTGTCACCTGAAGGAAAGCAGAACTGCTACTGTGTGTGTAGAGGTGGCAGAATCTGCTGTCTGATGGTCCCACACCAAAATTGGCATCTCTGAAATAGTTTAGGAGGTGCAAATCCCGATTTTGGCATCCCAGTTAATTTTAGGTGTCAGTGAAGTCTCCCCCTACTTCCTTTGATAAGACTGTACACAGCCAGGACTCTCTAATGCCTTGGTCTGTAAAGTAACTCAACTTTAAATTCAAGTCCTTTGCCACTGCAGTAAAACAGAAGGTTCAGGGGTCTTTAACAAGCACTGTCCTAGAAATAAGTTTGGTTTGGTGCTTTTTCCCTTCCGACTGGAATATACTGCTTTCTCCATTAGGAACCCTTTTGTAAATTTCCAGCTTAAATTTCATTGCCAGTGTGTGCCCCTGTGCTCTTGAATGAGCTTTTCTACTTCTTTGTGTTTATAGGGAGTAATCATATTTTTTTCTCCATGAGTGTTTGCTCCAGGCTAAGACAGATGCTTCTAATATTGACTTGTAAGGCAGGCACTCCTGTTGCCTGTTTCCTTCATAGCTCCTCTAGCTGTAAAATCAACCTTAATGAAAATGGGTATGTAAGCAAAAATGCATATAAAATCCTGTTCCTCCACTGATTTACCTGTACTGATTAAAACCTGGAATATCTGTTTGATTTTGTACCGACAGAAATGTTTATCCTTCTACGTGCCATGTGTATGCCTGGCTGGCTCACCGTAGTGGCTGTAATACATGTCAGTCATTCTCCTCTTCTGTTGTTCTCAAATCACAATTTCATATTTCCATCAAATACTCTTAATCCCCAGGATGTATAGCTTTGCATCATATACCATAAAGTTTCACCCTGTTTCTGCTCCTCCAGTCTCCAGGCAATCCAAGTCTCCCCTGGTACCGCTTTGCTCTCTCTGTAGGCTGATCAGGACTGGTATGTCTGAGGCTCTCCCTGTGCTATGGAAGCCAGGGCCAGGCTCACTGAGCACCTTCCTGCAAGAAAAACAGTCCTAGCATTTAGGGACAGTAAAGCAAGGCTGTATGAAAACCACTTTATATGGACTCCCACATAGACCAATATCTTGTTTTAATTTGCCCCAAACACAGTGGTTTTCTTGCTGGATCTGAATGGCTTTGCAACTTCCAAACTCCCAGACACTGGACAGTCTCAGCTGCTTTTTGTTAGGTGCTATCCCAGTTACAAGAGAGCTAGGTGTCTGTTGGAGGCTAATTCCACATTGGATCTGCTATTATTGTATTTCATCTTGATCTATATTGCACCAGAGCTATAAGTATAAGCACCATCATGCTAGGCACATGTAGTTAGGTTCCTTTCCAAGTGGTGATATAAGTATTTTATAAACAACTGGAGAAATTTATGCTGAGATCTTAACCTTTCTCTTAGTCAGAAACCATTTGCTCTAAGTCTTCCCATTTCTGTTTTAGGTAAGCACCTGCTTTATCTGTGCCATCTGATACTTCTTGACTCTCTATCTGAAACAGTAAAATTCAGAACAGAAACAGAACTCAGAGCCAAAATTGTTCACACTTCAGAAGTGTCTGCAACATGGTCATATTAGGGGCAATTTTCTTCTGGTGACAATGTCATTGCAGCCTGTGAGATGCTGTGGAATATTTTTGGCTATGTATTACAGGTATAATTTAAGAAAACACAGATTTTTCTTTTTCATGCTGTTGTCCTTATCTTTACTGCAATTAAAATACTAATACTTTTCTTTTTGAAAAAGAATTTATTTTGGTAAAATTGGCTTTTATTTAGAGCTCTCAGGACCTACAGGAAGCAACTCAAAAGCAGTACCACTCTGCAGAGAGATTGTAAGATTCAGTGACAGGGTGGTGCTCAGACTGGCTCACTGCCACAGCACAGTGAGGGCATCAGGAATCAGGTTTTACATTTCCTTCTGATGTAGGTCAGGCTGAACAACAGAGTCTTTTGAGCCTTGGCCTGGGCTGCATCACACTGGAGGTGATTTCACAACCCTGTTTCTTATTTGTGTATTCAGTACAATTCTGGGACTTGGGAGGTGGATAGAAGGAGTGCCTGGGAAAATGAAGTCTATTAAACACATCTTGATACAATTCTCTTATAATGATTTTCTGGATGCAAATTTCAAACAACTTCAAAAACTTCAAACAGTGGAAAAGAGACCTGCAAATGGCACACAACAGAGAAAGCCCTGCAGGCTGGAGGACTGGTTCTCACTGCCTGTATCTCAGCTGCCAAAGTCATTTATGAGAATTGTCCCCTGTGCAGAGCTCCGTTATGCATACAGAACAATTTATGAAGATTCCCGTGGTCTTTGGGATCTTTTCTTCTGGGTCATGACCCAGATGACTTATTAATAAATACCCGTCACTTCTGGCTTCCCAGGCTTCTTATCTTGTATTATTGTACTCCTATTGTCTTATTGTATTGTCTTGTCTTATTATACTCCGATACTTGTTGTGTTCCTAGAAGTGAAATGTAAATGACATTTTCATCTGAAATATAGAAACAGCTAAAAATGACCTTGTGAAAGCAAAGGCCCCAGGCAGCTTCTATGACAGCTCATGTCAAGAATGCAAGAGGGTAAAAAGAGGGTCTGAGGGATCACAGAAGCTAAGATGTGGATGATGTTATAAGTAAAAAGAAAGCAGTTCCTCTGACACAAGTTGGTGGATTACAGTCCATATAACCACTGCCTATTTTAATGATTATTAATCATTGCAAGTAGTTGTGGCTATTTAAATGCAAGAAAACTGCCTGAAGTTATTTCACTCATCCATTTTTTTTTTCCCAAAGGGAAAAATTTGTTCTCAAAGCTCTCTCTCACGAGAGCTGTAGAAGCTAGAAATGCTTTGAACCAGGTAAGGTCTGTGTACAAGGATGTTCTGTTGAGGATGATGAGGAGAACTTTGTAAATGACTTAGTTACTCACTGGCTTCCTTTAACCCTTCCTCTAAGGGTTTGTAGGAAGTCAAGATGTTGGAGGAACAAACTGTGGATCTGGCAGAGAGAAATGCCTAGAGGTTGGTGTTACTATGACAGTCCAAGGTGGCTGTAGCATCCACTGATCTTTCCATGTTTGGTCTGAAGTCAAGAAGCACATCTCCACTACAGCCATTCCACTCCTGCCTGCCTGATTTCATCTTATTTCAGAGTAAGCATAGATTGTTTGGCTCATACATTTCAGTTCCCTGTCTGCCTGCAAGGGGAAGTCAGCTCCTACTGCCTTGGCCCTGTCATTTTGGTTTGCCACCACGGAGCCTCCTCCAGCTGCTATAACCAGTATACCCAGCCTCTTCAGAGGTGGGCTCTTGGGTTACACAGTGCTTGTTTTAACCACAGATCCCAGGTAAGATGTGATGTCTGGTTACCTTCTTCTGTGGGGATTGTAACAACAAGATTAATAATATAATTCAAAATTCATGACATTAAGACACCTTCTAATGGAAGGTTGTTGGAACTAGATGATCTTTAAGGCGTCATCTAAAACAAACCTTTTTATGATGATAATGATTCAACTCTTAAAGCAGATAAAGACTGAGTCTGATAAGGGAATCTGTTTGAATCACAGCTCAGACAGCTTGATTAGTGACATTTCTAGGCTGGGAAGGATGGAGTTTGCAATAATGTTAATTATTCTTTTTTAAATGGACTTAGTTTTTAATTCAGATATTTCCTTTTGGGGCAGTCATTTTTGCAGGCTGGTTGTATGATCTCCTGGCATTGGAGAAGCTCTGTTGTCTTTCTTCCATGTGTAGCAAATACGCATTGGGCTAAATCCCAGTGTTGTGCCAGGATCTAGCTCACTGATACTCCACGTTCCCACATGCCAAGTGCACTCCCTTTGCCTTTGGCTGCAGCCACCATCTTTCCCACCAGGCTTCCTGCAAATTCCTCTCTCTGTGGTTAGGTACACCTCCATCAGAAACCAAAGTGGATACAGGATTTTTGTTTCATGGTAATATGGGAAATGACTGCTGGTGATGGGATGAGACCTTGCCAAGTGGCACTATAGATCTGCACCAGGGTCTCACAATTTCTTCCAAGATTTCTTTTCTGTGAAACTGAGTTCGCCTCAGGCCATGAGACACCATCTGTAAACTGCAGGGATCACAGGAGGCCAAAAATGTGCATTGTTTGGGGTTGGCTCTGCCACAGATGCTGTCGTGTAACCACAGGGATGAGGACACCTTTTCAGTGCTGACATTTTACAAAGGTTGCACAGTTGTTCCTTGTCATCACTGCCATATGATATGGTCCCAGTTCTCTGTGGCTCAGCAGACTGCTCCTACAGCTACAGCTTGAGCAACTCACAGTCACTGGTATCTGGGAAAACAGAGTCCAGCAGCTCAGCGGGGTTCTGAGGGACCACAGCCCCTGTCCAGCCTTGTTAGTGCTGTGCTGTGCAATGTGGCCTCGGGCTCCTGGGACGTGGTACTGCTGTGTGGTCTCCCCTCACCACACTGCTCGACATCTGGACACACTAACCTCCTGCAATTAAGAAATGCCACATCTTCCAGCAATCATTTAATCCACTGTCCATAGAGTGAGGCTGGTCTGACAGCCATCCTTCCTTGCCAGGAATCCTAACAACTCAAAAATATGTGATGCTGAACATCTAGAAACTAGCATTTTGACAGTGGTTACCCCCCTTGCTGTGGTGGTATGCGAGCAGCCCTGCTCTGGGCTTTGCAGCACTGCCCTGTGCAGCAGCACTGTTGCAATCTCTGGCTCTTTATGCCGTGGAAACTGAGGCAAACAAAGGCTGAGTAAGTAGAGCAGTGCTACACAGAAAGCCTGTGGCAGAGCTGGGAACCAAACTCAGACTTTCTGACTCCCAGGCCTGGGCTTCAGCTACCCACTGAGCTCTGACGTGCGACGGAGTGAATCTCACTAGAGACATCAGATAACCACAGTCTAATTTGGTTTCTCTGTGCTCTGTACCCTGGGGAGATAGCAGGCCTCTGGCCACAAAAGGCAAGTTATTGAGAGATTTGCTGTTAATTCCTCCTTATGAGGTCCATCTTGTTATGTTTGGAGTTGCCATAGCTTTCTGTTTGTTTTGCCTGTTTTTTTGCATGCGGGGCTTGTGTATTTTATTAAGCCCTTGGCTAGTATCTTGTGCATGTTTAAGATTTTATAAGGGCTTCTTTCGAGGTTATTCATTATAGTTTTCAAAGGTGGCTTATTCTGAAGGCTTGCTATTAAATACCAGTCCTTGACAGATTCGTGTCTCACACAGGGGAAAAGACCCATTTCTCACAGGCTCATATTTAGTGTTCCCAAAGGGTTCCCCAGCTGCTTTTCATAGCTCTTTGCTCACGTTCACCTTGGACTTCAAATTCTTCATAGCTATTGAAGTACAGTCATCAGAGAAACTGAGAGAGAAACCTCCTTTTATTTTCATCACTTCAACAAGAAAAGTCATCCAAGAGACACATTGCTAGCCCCTTGTATTTTGGATCTGCCACTGATCTGCTGGAGACCTGACCTTTCTCTGCCTCATCCGGCTTTCTTCTTTGCCTTGTCTGGTTGTGCTGTGGGCAGTGGAAGGCTTTTAATGATCTTAGTTATCACTTCAAGATTTTCCATGTTCTTAGGTTTTGATAGATATGTCCTTAAAAATCCTGTTTAAGACACACATAAAACTAATTCGTTTGAGGAAAGGATTTGGAGTGTGTAGAATATTCTGTTAGAAAGAGAAAACAGCTGCTTTTTCAGCACAAGTATGAATTGTGTAATTCAATGGGAAGTGTAAGATATGAAATTTAGGAAGGTTTTTTTATCTACTTCATATGAATCATCCAGCATGTGTTTGTGGGTTCATTTAAGTTATGGAGAAGCAATTTCTATTATTTCACTTTCTATATAAAAGCAAAAGCATCATTTCCATTAGCACATATCCTGCCCCTGGGAAGTGCTGAATTTTATCCTAACTGCAGTTAATAAGATTAACAAAATAACCCCAAACTTTACTTGAAAGTACATGAATTGATAATAGACATAAAAAGATTAGTATTTTCCTTAAGGTTGAAAACAGATTTGTTTGCACTCTTTTTGTGGATGTCCTATTGGTTTTTTATAAAAAAACGGGTTCTAAGAACAGATGTCTCATAATTTTTCAGCTGCCTCCCCCTCGTGGTAACTCTGCAAAACCTCTGGAAAACCTCTTTTGATGGAAATAGTGAAAAGCTGGGTAAAGTTCAGCACTTGCATTTCGAGAGATTTTTTTCTTTTTTGGTTGGGGAGAGGCTTTAAAAGGCTGAAAAAAATGTGAATTAAAGCAAGAACATAGTTCTTTTCAGGAACCAAAAGCCCAAACAAACTTAAATAGAAGAACACAGATAACCTCAAAGAACTTCAGGTAAAAACTGCAGCTGCCTTGAGGCTTTTCCTATTTCTCAAAACAATTCCTTTGCCCTTCCCTCTCCCCTGCCACTTCTTACAGGCCTGAAGGTTGCACAAAAAACCTTTTTTCTTTTTTTTTTGTGTGTGTGTGTGTGTGTGTGTGTGTGTGTGCCAAGTGCCTGGGAGGCATGGCATGGACTCACTGCCAAGCCCTGGGGCTCCAGATCTTCCTTGTCTCTTGATGGAGTTGGAGTTGTGTCGCTTTGGATGGGCTGCACATACCGATCCTTTGTGGTTTTTCACACTCTGATACGGAAACTAAAATGTTCACTACAGCTTGGAAGAGGAAAGATTTGGCAGCCACACTGAGTAATGGCTAGCGCAGGTCAGGGACGGGTATTTCCTTCACAAGCATCCCCAGGAAGAGATGCCAAGCCATATTCCACCAGGCACTCTGTAATCCAAAACAAGGGGGTTTGTAATCAAATGAACTAGGACTGTCTTAAATACATCTGCATCAAATAGAGAGAGCAACTTCTCTGTGGAGCAAATAATCACCGTTCCCGAGACTGTCATTTTCCCTGGGCTCGTTGTCCTTCTGTTCTCTAGGACTTGAAAGGGTAAAGCTAAGAGGAGCAGGAGGAGGAGCAGGAGGCGAGCCTTTGTGGTTAAGGCTGTAGATGGTGACTTAAGTGAAATGGCTCATTTCCTGGGTTTACCACAAATTGTGTGTGGTGAGGAGGAAGCTGCTCATATATTCTGAGCTTTAGTGCCTTGTATGCTAACTAGAAAAAAGGACCTCCCCTTCACCCTTTTTGTCTTTCCCACTTAACTGGAAAGCCTGGGATGAGAAACTTTCTCCTGTGTTGTATATCCACACAAAGCAAACAAGGTCCTGAAAGAGGCTGGGCCCTGCCATAATGCTAATAAAAATTTAGATACATTTAAAAATTGGGCTTCTGGCCACCCCGCTGTTGTTGACTCCCTAAGCAGTGGCAGTTTTCATTAGCAACATGAGTTGGCCTCATCCTTTCCGGATGCATCCCTGCTTTCAGCAGCAGACCCCAGGGTTGTCCTCGACAAGCACAAAAGACCCGGAGCCACCAGGTGTCCCCCCTCTCCAGGCTCTGCAGGAGAACTGAGCCAGGCAGCTGAAACACATCTTGCATTGTAGATTGGAAGTGAAATACTGCTTGTAAGTCTGGCCCCAAATGATGGGCTCTTCTATCTTTCCCCTAAGCAATGCAGTGGTGGCAAAGGCAGCCCTTAGCACGGTCCTGCTATGAGAATGACAGAGTTTCATGTACAATTGCAAACTCACAGCCCACAGAGTGAGAATATAAGCTGCAGAATGGTAAATACTTTATGCAGAATACTTTCATTATATTAAAATTCGGATTCTCTTCCCCAAAGAGGTGTATTTTATTTCTCAGGTAGGCAGTCTAACGTTACAGTCTGAAAATACAGTTTTTGCAAAGTGGTGAGGGTCCAGCTTTTCAAACACTTCAGTGATCATACTTGTATGCAAAGACAGTTCAAAGAATTTAATTCTCCCTCAATCTATGTAAGGATTTCTGCATTTTGCTTCTTTGCACAAAATCCCAACTTTATATTAAAGTGCAATTCTTTAGTTAAAAATAGAGAGGGGAAAAAGCCAAAACAACCCAAACTAGCAATCCTCCCACAGGGTTTAACGTACTTACTCCTCTGCCCTGATGATCATAGCACAATGCTGGGTATGGCTAGCCTCAAGCCTCTGTTTGTCCTAATGGATGGATTCTTCCTGAATTTCTATGAATCAGCTATGGTATTAATTGAGCCAGACCCAGAGGCATGGGAAAGAAAATCTCCCCTCAGTTAACACACTTTATTCTCTTTAGAAAATAATTTATTATATCTTTCTAAATATACTTTCTCTTTTACCAGCAGAAAAAAATAAATCTGACATGCTTTAAAAAAAGGCTCTAATTAGCTCCAAGCAAATGGACTGCAATGGACACAGCATGTATCCTGAAGGCTGCAAGTCTGACGGAGGAAGGGAGAAGGCGGGATGTATGGGTGCATGGGGGGCATAGGGAAGGCCTCTGGCAATGGGATATGCATGTACATGCTTTATTTACCACTGGAGGGCACACTGGAAATGAATAATAATGAGCGGGATAAGGAAAGCATAGAAAAAACATGGAAGAGGGTGGAAAAGAGTCTCGGCACATGGTGATGGCATGAGAGGCTGCAGAAGAGGAGAGACAACATGAGACCAGAGACCCAGGTGGCTTTGTATGAACTGAAATGTCCTTGGAGGGAAATACTTTATTCTGACATAGAGAATAACAACAACCAAACCAGCATCCGTGAACACTGAGGAGTTTCAGGTCAGTGGGGTACTTTTCTTCTTAATTTAATGTGACCATTTGCATGTCCAAGGCAGAATAAATCTACATCTTGGGGTATAAATAGGGAGGTTTTTTGCCTTTTTGCTAACCTACAAATCATTCAATTAAGTCAATTTACCAGCAATGGGTACTCAGTACTGTTTCTCTGAGTGCAGAGGCTTAGTGTGAGATTAATTTTGTGCTCTCCAGCAAGCTCACTGGCAGGCAATCTGCTGGAATCCCTCTGCAGTCCATGGAAAATATGAGATTTTAAACATGTGTTTAATGATAAAGAAACAGACTTAGCTCTAACTTTAGACATTTATAGAAATAAAAATTTTAACATCAGGGACTTAAACTAATATTAAAAATATTTACTAGATATTTGCAACTAAACTATTCCTGTTGCAGTTGCATGGTAAGTCT
The DNA here is from genome assembly GCA_013400495.1 of Nicator chloris. Lineage (NCBI taxonomy): Eukaryota > Metazoa > Chordata > Aves > Passeriformes > Pycnonotidae > Nicator > Nicator chloris. The sequence goes on along the minus strand of WAAE01012625.1, from coordinate 36,053 downwards.
CTTGACTGATATCAGTGTAGTATCTCTGGTCATAGAACAGGTGTAAAGCACAAACTGGGATTGATAAAGGGAAAATCAGGGCACAATTTTCCCTCAGGTCACACTAAATTTTGTGCCCTCAATAGACAACTCATATTACAAAATCTAGCATGGTGGACATAACTAGAATGATTTTTAAAACAAGAGTCAATACAGAAAGCTTTGGTAGAAAAGAATTGTTTTATTATAAAAAAAAAAAAAAGGAAAATAAATTCCAGTGTAGTAGTTCTCAGAAATAAAATATTATTTAATGAAGTTCACACTTGTCATAATACATAAATACTAGGACTAGAAACAGTAAATAAATATTTTTCCATCCATCTTCCCATACACTGAGAAATTATTGGAAACAGGGTGAAGAAAAAGTATAGCTAGGACTAGAAAGAAAAAAATAGCAATATTCTATTTTTCCTGAAGATTTTATTATACATTATCCTACTCTTGGAGTTACACTGGAAAACAGAAAGGGTGAGGCCATGATCTTAGAGAAATCAATTGTAGAATTCTACTCATTTTGAGGTTTTCACTCCAATGCCAAGCATCAGTGAGCAGGCTGTCAGCTGGCCTCCTCAGACAGTCAGTAAACGCAAAAAAAAAAAAAAAGACATATTTTCAATGTCTTTGACTGCTGCCCTAGAGAAATGCAAAGCAGATTAAATGCAGCAAGTATACTGCTTTGATGAAGTCCTAGAGATGAGAGAGTCCTGGAAGGGGCCATAAAGATCTCAGGCTACATGTGCTGTTAGGAGGAACACTGGGTATCAGCAATATTTGTTGTTGAAGGTGTACTTAGCCTACTAGTTGTTAACATCAAAAACTGTTAAGTGACTTATTTTTGTGGGAGTCCTTCAGTGGTAGTAGCAAAGGAAAGGTACATTTGTTCAGAGAACATGGGATGAACAAGTCGACCAGCAAATTTTGTGCTTGTTTCATCAACACATACTCAGTATATATTGCTGTATGGACCCATCCTTAGAAAACTGAGTGATATTCCCTGAAATGGTCAGATATGAATCTTTGGAGACATGAAAATGAAATGCTGATGTTTGAATAATTTAATTTTTCTCAGTCTGAGTAATGTAACTTTGCTTCTTTAAGAAAATCACAGTTCTACAGCAGAAATGTTCAGGATTTTATCACTGGAGTTTCCTGATATCTATTTCACAGGTTTGACATACTACTATTGTGTTTTAATTAAATCAGTGTGAAGAGCTTTTTCAGGAACAGGCTGAAATTAGCCTGAAGATTAAGGTAATTACTGTCCATATTAAACAGATCTAAGTGCATATAAACAAACTGAGAGCAGATGAAACGCTGTATCAATTGAGCTGAGGTAAAAATAGCCACTGAATTGGTATTTGTACATAGTCTAAAAGACAGTAAAACTGGATCAGATCTTTAGCTCCTTTTGTCCAAAGGAAGCATTTGTGGTTCCTTCCAAAAGGTATTTTTTCCTGCTGAACTGCTCTAGTAACATGGGAAGACATTGAGACTGCTGTAGTTCTATAAAGATGGCTAACAAGGATTTGAACACCGTAGCACTTCTCTTTTGTGGAGGTTGCAGTGCTCATAGCAATGCCATTTCCTTTTCACAAAATGGGTTAAAGACACAGGAATCAGGTACAGCAGCACTAAGAAAGGTTATGGGGGCATTTTGGCACTCGTTTACTGAAGTGCAGACTGTAGTTTAAAGTGCTGGGAAAACAGTATAGGTAAAAGGAGTTACTCAAGTTGCTCTTGAACTCATATGCCATAGTGCACATATTCCCCTTTCCAAAGGAAGTGATGGACAATCCACAAGAAGAGTCCCAGCAGGAAGCTGCATTTATGTCTCTTCAAAAATATCAGCAATAAAACTCCTGCCTTTGTAGGGCGAGAAAACCCACAATCTTAAGAGTAATGGATGACCTTAATGTACAAAGGGTGGTGGGTTCATATCCCAGAGGAGATTTTTAACTTGCCTGCAAAGTGGAAGCTACTTATTGAACTGCTTCTCCCTGGTGCCTGTGCTTTGTTTGTATGATCCAATAAAAGTAAAACTTAAGGAACGACATAAAAATCTGGATAACATTAAGAGAAAATAGAAGGATAGAGGAGAAGCAATGCAGCAATGATAAGCTGATGCACAAGTATAAATTACTTTGGGTGTGGATGGAATAGAGGAACTGTCAGAGTGAACAATTTTAGGAAGTCAGTAGTTGACTGCATTCCTCTCGAATTACATCTGGCTCAGGATTAGCTGAGTTTTATTAATTCAAAATTTGTTTAAATTTGTCCAGACATTATTGCTGCATTGCTCAGTAGTTGATGTATCTCTTTGCAAACCAAGGTGCCTGTAATTTACAAGATGACCCTGAGAAATACTTGATAGCTTCTATTATATTAGAGAAGCATTGCACAAACCTGCCCGATTTTTGGGGTGGAGGAGGGAAGCAGGAAGAGATGCAGGGTGAAAGTGGTTTAAAAAACCCCCTTTTTCCATCTCTCCTGGATTCTGATCTACTCCTCAATCACTTCTCAGCTGCTTTGAGGAGTCCTGGCCATGTCTTGTCTAGGTCTTGGCATTTCCTAGCACAGAAGGTGTTACATTAGAAGTTATGGACCTTTTGCACCAGATGCAGAGGAGAGCCACAAAACTGGTCAGAAGGATGGAGTACTTCTCCTCTGAGGAAAGGCTGAGAGAGAGGAGTTTTAAGCAAAAAGAGATAGATTCAAACTAGATATAAAGAAGAAATTTTGTTTAATGAGGGCAGTGAGACACTGGAACAGGTTGCCCAGGGAGGAGGTAGATCCCCATTCCTGGAAACATTCAATGTCAATTTACAGGGCTCTGAGCCTTGTTCCAGCTGTTTGAAAAGCATAAGGCAGGCAGGAATATGTTGATAACAATAGCAACAACTATGGAGAAATTCATCATCGCTGCAGTTAGTGAAGAAAGACATACAAGGGCACAGGTGAGGACCCAATGTATCTAAACCTTAACTGAATCAGCACCAGGGCCTCATAATTTCAAGGATAACCTAAAAGTTACTAAAAACCTATCAGCTGTTGATGCTTGCTCATAGTTATCTTTACCTTAGGCTTCATTGGCTAAAATGTGCGGGTCTTAACCTTCAACAGAGTTCCATCCTGTGTCTCAGGAATTGCCAAACCAGAGTTTGATAGCTCCTTTAGAGGAGTAGAACACTAGGCCAAATATGTTAAGGTTTGGCTTTCTGCCTTTTTTTCTCAAGACAGAGTTGTTTCCTACCACATGGTTGTAGAACAGTTGTGGTGTGAGTACAACTCTGCTGTTGCTACCAGACACACACCGGGCTAAACTTGGTCTCACAGTCAGCTGAATGTCTCCACTATTGGCACAATCCTGCTACATACATGATTTAATATACATGAAACTGCCACCCTCAGGCTCTTATATAAAGGTATTGCCATAGAGTGTCTAACACAAGCGTGGTCACATGCTGATTTTGTGAGGTTGAAGGGTTGCAGAGCCCAATTAAATACTTTGTTAGTTGTTCAGACCCAAATGTGAACTCTGGATCGTGTAATTATTCTTTACCACCACCACTATATTTCAGGGCACACTAACCTTGGTTACATTATCCTATCTCCCAGGCTTACTCACTCTGAAAGAAACCTCCCTTCTAATATGCACCCCACAAATTATTCATCCTTCCCTGTAGCAAGGCACTGCATGACTTTTACAGCAGTGATTAGGATGAGGTACATTAAGAATAACACAAGAAATCAACTTTTGTTTTTAGGAGTCTGCAGACCCTTTTTCTTCCCATTGCTTTTAGCTGTTAAAAGCTGGTAGTTTAGGAAAAACAATTTAAGAAAGAATGTTTTGAATCACATAAAGTTTATTTACTTAATAAAGGTATATTACAAGTATGTACAGTTTCTATTTACATATACACCTTTCTAAGAAATGAAGCACCATATAATACAGTTAGTATTTTAGAGGAATTTACAGATATATTATCTTTGCATCCAAATAGTTATATCTACAGACACACATGGATTAGAACCAAATTCTTATACAACACTGACTTCAGTTCATTTTGGATTAGACTGCTAGTGAAGCTACCAAACAGAAATTTAATTACTGTCAACTATCAACCTGCTGTGCTTCAGGATAAGAGATCTTACCTATGTCATTTCAGAGGCTATGTGCAATCTTAATCCTCAGAGTCAGAGGTATTGACAGAAGGCACTTTATAAGCCACAAGAACGTAACACTTTCATCAGTAAAATTTTTACTGTCATCAAAAAACAGAGTTTCATTAAAAAGAAAAAGAGCACTGCTGGAGTGTCTATATGCAGTATGGAAAGTGAAGTTAAGAGCTGGAAGGTTATGTGGTGCAGTATCACATATTCCTCAAGGAATACATTTACTCTCAAGAAGCCCAGTCTTACACACACTGAAACTTACAGCATGATCCCCTTAACTCAAGGGGAAAGTCTAGCTGTCAGCTTTATAATCTTTATGCCACCATCAAGAAAAAAAAAGGCTCTGTCCAAAGTTCAAAATTTCCTTCAAGTGAAGAAAGACATATAGAGGAGGCAAATGTAAAATGAGGTATTTAATAAACTATGGGCAGGGAAAAAAGCACCTAGTTTCAAAGACCATTCTGAAAAATGTTTTAGAAGTTTCATATATGCAGTTCTTACGTGCACCTGATTGTGGGTCAGGTTTGTATAAACTGCCTTTACTTTTTGTGCTATCTAATTCATGCTTTTCATATTTTTGCTTCACTAGACGCGGGATCTAACGGCTGGAAGAAAACAACATTATTCTGAGGACAGTTGTTGTGGCAGACACAGGTGTTGATCAACATCATTGGCTTTTTTAGGACTTTGCCCTGGGGGCAGCGGAACTCGACCTGGGTGGTTTTGGTGTTGTGTGGGGTGCAGCAGCGCCCGTCGCTGCAGAGGCCGCAGTAACGGGGCCTGTAGGTCTGCACACTCGTGCAGTTCCTGTACTCGTAGCGAACGGCTCTCACAGACTTCTTCGTTCGGATACACTTCTTCCCTTTCTAAGAGAAATACGAAGAGACGGTAGATGTATCATTGCATAAGACAGACAGCTTTTAACAAATGACATGCAAAGATATAGGTCTACTCTGAAAATTTAAATTTGTTGTCTTTATTCATTTAACAGCAAGAAGACTCTGAAACTGCTTCAGTAGTCACCTACAGGTGACACCTGCAAAATCTGCCCTTTGACACCAGCGTGATACTGGACCAGTAATGAAAGACAAATAAATAAAATCCACTCGTGTCATCTGAGTCAAGCCCAGTCTACATTCATTAAGAAACTATACTCCACTGAAAAACTTCTCAGGCTAGTGTAGTTCCAAGTTCCGTCAGAGAATCAGCAAGTCAAATGAGCAAATTACAGGACTAGATTCAGGGGAAAAAGAGGGTAAAATGAACTGCAAAAGTCATCGCCCATTCCTGTGACTCAAGGCACAACCAGCTCTAGCCATGTTATTGTTAACAAATGATCAACTAACTTGTCCTTGGAAGTCTTCAATGGTAGAGACTCCACATCTGCCCCAGACAACCCCAAGAGTTCACTATTCTTACTGTCTGGAACATTTTCACTCATGTCTTAATTTTTATGCAGTCTAAACTCGCCATTTCTTGTTACATCCTCCACGGACTCAAAACAGGCTGCAATATCTGAATACAGTCATGAGAATACATCTCTCCTCCCTTGCATTCAGAAGAAGTTCAGTTCTATCTGGTTTTCCCTAGATGAACACATTTTCTAGACCTTGTTAATCTCCTCAACTCCTCCCACATGTTTCATTTCCTTTACAGAACACAGTATTTAAAACTGAGGAGACTGTTCAGCACAGGCCTTAGAAATGCTGTCCAACATTCACAACATTATCTAAATTGATGGGCCCCTTACCTACCTACATGTTATTCTCCCTGATAGAAACACTTGCATAATGTGTAGAAATAAAAAAGTTTTCTCCCTTAGATACAATTTTTTTTTAAAATCAGAAATGTCAGTGTTGGGTTTGCTTTTGGAAAAAAAAAAAACATCATAAGGATTAAGATAAGGTTTAATTTATCAAGCAGACATTTCACACATTTCTCTGCTGCTCCACATGCTCAATAGACTAGAAATCTGATATATCCGTTCTGTATCACTGAAGCAACTCTGATGTACAGGGTACAGGGAGTACAGTTGCATTTGTGAGAGAAGTTAGACTGTGTGAACTATCAACCTGCACATGCAATACATGTTATCTCTTTGGGATGACTTAAATTATCATAGAATCATGGACCAGTTTGGGTTGAAAAGGGCCTTTAAAGGTTATCCAGTCCAACCCCCCTGCAATGAGCAGGGACATCTTCCACTGCTTTAGGTTGTTGAGAGCACTGTCCAGTCTGACCTTGAACATTTTTGGGAATGGGGCATCAACCACCTCCCTGGGCAACCTATTCCAGTGTCTCACCACCCTCATGGTACAAAATTTCTTCCTTATATCTAGTCTGAATCTGCCTCTTTTAGTTTAAAACCATTAGCCCTTGTCCTGTCATAACAGACCCTACTAGAAGTCTGTTCCCACCTCTCTCGTAGGCCCCCTTTAAGCACTGGAAGAGGCTGTAGGGTCTCCCTAAAGTCTCCTCTCCTCCAAATTGAACCACTCCAACTCTCTCAGCTTTACCTTATAGGGGAGGTGCTCCAGTCCTTGGTGGCCCTCCTCTGAATTAACTCCAATAAGCCCATGTCTTTCCTGAGGGCTCCAGAGCTGGACACAGTGCTCTGGGGAGGTCTCACCAGAGTGGAGCAGAGGGGTAGAATCACCTCCCTTGACCTCCTGCTGGAGGTGCAGCACAAAGCCTACTGAGCAAACACTGCAAGTCTAATGCTTTACCAAAAGCACTCAGCTTGCTGCACTTGTGCTAAAAGGTGTATTTATGAGCAGTTGCATCTGGACCATTGTAGACTGTAATATTGCAACCTTGGAATTAGAGCTGAAGAGATTCTGCTGCCTTGCCTCACTCTCTGCAGCATACCTTATCAGATGACTCTTCATTTTCACAAGGTCTTATCACACAAAGCCGTGTCTGCTTCACCATTTCACACTGTTGATTCCTGTTGGTAACGCGGGTGGAAAAGCCCATTCCACAGCTCTTGGAACAAGCACTCCATTCTGTTGTCTGCTCAATACAATTGACACTTGAATCTGACACATCAATCCCGACTGTGGCCTCTTGCCTGTAGGCTGGAGACAAAACCCCACAGAACTTTATTACAACAAAAACTGACATGAAACCTCAATATCTAATTGAGCTCTGTCATATCTGGGAAGGAACATGTGAGACAAAACAAGGTTCAAAATCCATGCTTTTGACAGGATTCAAAAATTTTAAAAGCTGTCTTTTTAGGAATCCTGAGTAGCAACTTCCAGCATCTAAAAAAAAAAACAAACCCCAAAGCAGAAACGTGCCTATCAATGTAACCAGCAAAGCATTTAGATTCTGTTCACTCAAGTCCACAGCTGGAACAATTACTGTCAACTTTTAAACAAGTTTAGAACCTTAAGAGATTTTTATTCCCCACTCTTTCTAATGGAAATATGTCACAAATCTGTTCTAAAGCTATGTCTTTAAATTTATATTAGGTATGTCTTGGAGGAGGCTGAATTTTTTATCTAAACTAATAAACAGCATGGAACTAAAGTCCTTTTACTCCTGAGAGTCATAAAGTCACTCCATCTTGTCAATTATTGACAGACTACAGCCAGGATGATGGTGGGGAGGCAGCAGGGAAGTTATTTCCAGGAGCTATCACAGGTACTTAAAGCCATGGTCAAGCCTGACCACCGTCCTGCCCTCCTGGCGGTGTAAAGCTGGTTTTTTATTTTTTATATAATAATATAATACACATTATTGCTAAGGCATAGTTTGGTTCACTGATTAGCACAGGAGCAAACAGAAGGAGACAACACAACTGAGCCATCAGTCACAGCTCTTGCTGTTAAACTCCTCTACAACCGCCTTCCTGCCTTTTGAATTGCAAAGATCCGAAAAAGGTGGCCTCCCAAGAGGGATGGCCATTGCTAAAAGAATGCAGACAATTCATCTGTAGGCATCTTATGGATTAGCCTGTCACTGCCAGACAAATTGAAGAAAAGGAAAGGTGATAGAAAAGTGTCAAACTTTTTGTTTATACGTTATGTGCTTTACACCTAACACTTCATAGCACACTGAAAAGCTGCTCAAGCTTTTCTTCCTCAATCCTTTCTCACTTGTTTTTAAATGGATTAGCTGAGTTTTGGCATAAGTAACTGCCCAAGATCACAAAGAGCAGTGACTGGAAGAGAATGTAGTGCCCTCCACTCTCAGTAGAAAGTTATGAAAATTATTGTTGAACTAATAGTATAATTTAAAGGGGATGGAGACATAATTCAGTAGAAAAAATAGGAAAAAAATTTAAAAGGGGAAAATATTATCTAGCTTTTTTAAAAGCCTGAGTTCTGCACTTTGGAATGGCTTGGGTTTTCTTCCAAATCCATTCACTGTGTTTATAACCACTGCGTCTACAAGTACTTTGTAATGTTTTTAATGCCATCAATAAACATGAGCACGCTAGCATAGACAGGCTGGAATTCATTCGGCATTTGAGCTACCATGCTGACCACTTGTAAGAACTGCAGAATTCAGGGGGGAAAAAGGCTCTTGTAGGCTAAGCTGTTATAATAGTATATACGTTGTAACATATTCTTGCAGAGCAACTAGCAAGACTGCAGGTTTGTTGTTTTTTATTTGTTGTTGGTTTTTTTTTTCCCTTGGTGTGGGAACGTTTGGAGGATCAGGATCTTGTCCTTGTTTTCTTCTGGTGACAGAACTAATATGTACCAGATAAACACAAATTTAAAAATTGGGAACTAAATTAACTTTTAAAATTGCTATGCATATTCATCCTCTGAATCTTTCTTTTACCTTTTGAGTTCTGCCTTTATTCATAACCACTGGTATACCTACTAGTAACTCTAGGTCATAAAAAAGACTAGAAAAAAACCCGACCATGCAAGCAATGTGCCTTAGATCTGGCAATCCTGTGGATATTTTCACGATGATATCACCTCCTGCTCACAATGACTATGATAACAAATTTTCGTTTCCTCACCAGCCATAGCAAAACCTCCCAAAATCACTTCATCGTCAGGGTCGCAGACCCATTTCTCACAGCACTCTCCAGGGACTTCGACTTTTCTAGGCAAGGGGCAGTCGGGGCCGGGAAGCAGCAGGTCCAGGTTGCAGCGGGGCAGGCAGCCGATCTGGCCGTCGCGGCAGGTGCACTGGTACTTGCAGCTGGGCTGGAAGGTCTCCCCATTGCGATAAATCATCCCATCAAACACGCAGTTGTCTCCCTCCAGCACTAGTGGGAAAAGGGGAGGCATTTCGTAGAGGCAGAGGGCACTCGGACGCTCCCCGGCCCTCCCAGCCCCTCGGAGGCCTCACTGGCACCTCCCGCAGCATCAGGGGCAGCCCCGGCGGAGCTGAGGACCGGCCGCTTCGCCGGAGGGCAGGCGGGAGAAGCGCGGGACAGCGACACCCGCAGCGGACCCAGCGGCGGGCCCGGCCCGGGGAGGGTCTCCCCGCCGTCCCCCGAGGGCCGCCGCATGCGGGGGACGTCCCGCCGCCGCCACCTACCCATGCAGATGCCGCCAAGTCCCCTTGCAGATGCCGCCACCTACCCATGCAGATGCCGGCGGCCGCGGCGTCCTCGGGCCCGCGGTCGCAGTAGAGGCCGCTGCTCTCGTCGCAGGGCAGCAGCGCGGAGCAGCGCTCGCCGCGCTGCCGGGCGCACACCAGGCAGCAGGAGCAGCCGTCCAGCACGGCGGGCACGCCCGGGGCGCAGCGCGGCGGCTCGGCCGGGCAGCGCCCGTCGCACGAACGGGGACACGCCGGCTCCCGGCCGCTCACCTGCGGGGACAGAGCGGCCCCGAGGGCCGGGTCACGGGCCCGGACCGGCCGCCGGTTGCCCCCGGCCGCCGGCCCCGCCGGGCGCTCCGCACTTGCCTCGCACGGCCGGAGGAGGAGCAGCAGCAGCAGCAGGGCGGGCAGGTCGTGCCCGCCGCCCGTCCCCATGGTCCCGGCCGCCGCCTGCCCGCCGCCCGCTCGGCTCTGCCGGCAGAGCCATTGCAGCCGCTTTTATAGAGGCGGTCGGGGACCCCCCTCCGCCACCACCCCCGCACGGCGGGCAGCGCGGGCCGGAGGCGGGGAGCTGGAGCAGGGGAGCTGGAGCAGGGGAGCTGGAGCCCGGCCGCGCTCTCCGCTCCCCCCGCTCCCTCCGCCACCTGNGCACTGGTACTTGCAGCTGGGCTGGAAGGTCTCCCCATTGCGATAAATCATCCCATCAAACACGCAGTTGTCTCCCTCCAGCACTAGTGGGAAAAGGGGAGGCATTTCGTAGAGGCAGAGGGCACTCGGACGCTCCCCGGCCCTCCCAGCCCCTCGGAGGCCTCACTGGCACCTCCCGCAGCATCAGGGGCAGCCCCGGCGGAGCTGAGGACCGGCCGCTTCGCCGGAGGGCAGGCGGGAGAAGCGCGGGACAGCGACACCCGCAGCGGACCCAGCGGCGGGCCCGGCCCGGGGAGGGTCTCCCCGCCGTCCCCCGAGGGCCGCCGCATGCGGGGGACGTCCCGCTGCCGCCACCTACCCATGCAGATGCCGCCAAGTCCCCTTGCAGATGCCGCCACCTACCCATGCAGATGCCGGCGGCCGCGGCGTCCTCGGGCCCGCGGTCGCAGTAGAGGCCGCTGCTCTCGTCGCAGGGCAGCAGCGCGGAGCAGCGCTCGCCGCGCTGCCGGGCGCACACCAGGCAGCAGGAGCAGCCGTCCAGCACGGCGGGCACGCCCGGGGCGCAGCGCGGCGGCTCGGCCGGGCAGCGCCCGTCGCACGAACGGGGACACGCCGGCTCCCGGCCGCTCACCTGCGGGGACAGAGCGGCCCCGAGGGCCGGGTCACGGGCCCGGACCGGCCGCCGGTTGCCCCCGGCCGCCGGCCCCGCCGGGCGCTCCGCACTTGCCTCGCACGGCCGGAGGAGGAGCAGCAGCAGCAGCAGGGCGGGCAGGTCGTGCCCGCCGCCCGTCCCCATGGTCCCGGCCGCCGCCTGCCCGCCGCCCGCTCGGCTCTGCCGGCAGAGCCATTGCAGCCGCTTTTATAGAGGCGGTCGGGGACCCCCCTCCGCCACCACCCCCGCACGGCGGGCAGCGCGGGCCGGAGGCGGGGAGCTGGAGCAGGGGAGCTGGAGCAGGGGAGCTGGAGCCCGGCCGCGCTCTCCGCTCCCCCCGCTCCCTCCGCCACCTGCCCCGGCGGCGCCGAGCCGCGCTGCCCTGCCCTGCCCTGCCCGGCGCCGGGCGCGACCCCTCTGCCGGGGACAGTGCATGGAGCGGGGACTGGAGCGCCGGGAGCAGAGCCGGCCCCTGCCCGGAGGTCGGGCTGGCCCAGTGCTACCCCCGAGGGGGCTGCCAACCTCAGCCGGTCCCTGCGGCCCCCCTCCTGCCCCGTGTGCCCGCAGCATCCATCCCATACGGGCCGCACGGCGGAGGGGGCACGGTGCCGCCTCGCAGTTCTGCGCGGCTGCTCGGCGGTCTCTGGCACCGCCAGCACGGCTGGGCAGTGCTTCCGCTGGAGACCAGCCGCCCCAAAGCCAGACTCCTCTCGGGGTTATACTGTTCCTGGCCCCCGCAGTGAAGCGTATTGGCCTTGGTGGGCACTGAACTCTTCAGTTTCAAGTCGCAGACACTGTTCTTTACTAGAGAGGTGCAGGTGTATCAGCTGATGGGAAACAGATGTTGCATAGGGAGTCCTCCCTGCTCTGTGTAACACGGTGCCTTGGAGTGGTCACAGACTGTTCAGTGCCTACATGGTATGTGCAGCCGCAGGGGAGACAGAGCCAACAGGCCTGGCCTCAGGAATGCTTTGTAGAAGAAACTCCAGTGCTCTATGCTGTTATTTTAGCATGTGCAGGACAGATTTAAGGCCATGTGTAAGGGAGACTAAATCTGTTAACGGGTTTTACTCATCAGGAATTGCCTTCTGCCTAAGGCAGGCCTTCTTGAGCCTTGCTAGGGTACAGCTATTCTTTATCCTTAGTTGTCTGAGGCAGATAATGCACACTGGATTCTGTTATGGCTTGTTAAAGAGAAAATATTTGAAAAAGAAACAAAACTTGTCGACAGACTAGTGAAAACAAGATGTCTTTTAAGTTTAAGACATGACACAAGTGGTACTCATGAATTTACAAGCCTACTGTAGCTCTATACCAAAGCAAAAGTCAATACAACACCAGAACCGGCAAGACAGAAGTTTTAGTTTGGATGAAAGTCACTATTCCTTTCTTGATGCTGAGTGGTAACAGCAGGGTTTCTGGAAAAGCCTGGCATTCTGGGGAAAGCAGACTTCACTGGTGCAGTAACATGTAATCTCTGGATGTGTACTGGCCCTTCATTTTCTCAGTCACAACATGACCAGCCAAGGGGAACACTGGATTATTCAAACATTATTAGCAGCCTGGGTATGAGTTTGAGGTTATTTGAGTCATCCACTGCCTAACAGGTCATTTTGCCTTCCTTATCTCCTTCCCCCCCACTTGCTTCTTCATGTCTGACTTAGGCAATCAGTGCAGCCACTTTTTACAGCACCTCGCTTGTGAACAGAATAACCAGTGCTCTTGGCCAGGCATGTAACTTTGTTGAAAAGAAAGCAAGGCTGTTTCTGTAGTTTTCCCAGAAACAAGCCTGTAAGCCAGAGGGCACATAAAGACTTGTTTTTGCCCATCTCTCTGTGGATCTGCAGAGGTTTTCAGTGCTGACAATCATTAACAGTCACTGACAGTTTCCTTACCTTTTAATGAGATTACTCCACACCACTCTTAAATATCTTCTGATGTCTAAAAAAAGGTTTCACCACATAAAACTGCAGAAAAAGTCAAAGAAATGAAAAAAAAAATTTGCCAGCACACTTAATTTGGAAAAAACCCCCCTCTTTTACATGTGTTTAATATATTTATTAAAGCTCTATTTGTTTATGAACACTCCATTTGTTTATGAAATACCAGTTATGAAAATAAGATTATGCTACTTTTTAGTACAATAGGACTGGTATGATAGGCTGGTTCCTTTTCCTAACTGTGAATCTTTTTGCTTGTACTTGTCTTACAGCTTTTTAAAGTGTGCCGTACAGTTCTTATCATATGAAAGTAGCCTTTGTTACTTCTCATAGAGTGAAATAATGATCAGTGGAGGGGTTTCATGCTGGCTCAGCTGGCAATGAATAGCATTTATTCATGAAACAAAATTAGTAAGTACAAATAAATATTTTAGTTTCTCTGTGTTTGCTTTTTTAAAAAAAAGCTAAGTGAGTTAATATTTGGGTTGTCACCTTGGCTCTAGCTATTGCAAAGAGTAATCCCTCCTAAGATGTAAAGAAATTAACCTCTGTTCTTTGCTTTGCAGGGAAACACATTTGGAGAACAGTGTTGAGAGGTGTAAGTTCAGGAACAGAGCCCAGCAGCAAAATCTCAGGATTAAGAATATACTTAAAGGTTTTTCTGCACCACCAAAATGCTGAAAAAAGCTGTATCTAAAAGATTGGAAACAGAATTACAAATAAAACTTGCTCAACTTTTAGAGAGTTTCTGGTGGTTGATCCTCAAACTATCCATAGGTGTCAGGATATATATCAAGCATTACAAAAATTCAAACATTCATAGTGCTATCCCTCTTTCTAAAGCCAGCTGCCTGTGAAAGTCACTGCTTCACAACATGTAGCTCCACAAAATTATCTTCCATTTTTCATGTATGGCAAACAATGTTATTTTTAGAGCAAATTGTCATAAACATCATATCCTACTCTTTCTCCTTTAACTCTTTTGTCCTGCCATGTTTTACTGATACAAATAAAAGGTGGATAATCCAGCACTTGTCCTGCTCTGTGTTATAAATAATGCCCTCTCTGGTAGCCTACCTCATAAACAGCAGAATTTTTCTAGAAAATATTGCAGGTTTTGATTTTTAGCTATCCCTTTCTAGCTGAGCTGACAGCCTTAGGCATTATTAATATGGCACATGAGCTACATGTGGAACTGCCTTTGTTACAGAGAAAGGGAGTCGAGTTTTATCACTGTGCATGTGACTGAGTTGTTTATCCCACACCACCTCCATCATCGTGGGGTGTGCTTTGGCAGGAAAAGCCAAGGATAAGAAGGAGAAGTGCTCCACCTGGCCTGCCCCTCCGGCAGGAAGGTGTCGGGATCAGCCCCTCTCCCACCATCACCCCCGTCCTTGGGCTCCTTGGAGCGGCGGCTCCGGTGCCTGGTGCTGAAGGACAGCAGCGGTGGGCCCGACACACGGCTCTGGGAAAAGCAGAGCCCAGCCAGTGGTAATCCTGTCGTGTGTACTGGGACAGGGACAGCAGAGTTACTGCTGGCACTGGGGATCAATATGGGCAAGGATGCTCTTGCTGAATAAACCAGGCCCGTGAATTTTCCCCATAGTGCACGTTCTGAACCCAGTGTCTTCCAAAGACATCCTGCTTCAGCTGGGAGACAGATGTTCCAGGAAAGCAACTGGTTTATTAAGTGATTACCTCAGCTAACTCTGTCATTATTGTATGTAGGATTTAAGTTTTAATTATTTTTAATGTCATTATCAGAATTAACCCCACAGACTTAATCATGGTTGGGCTTTTGAGATGAGATTAAGAAGATATTATCCTTTTGCCAATGGAAGAATTCTTCTAGTTTTTATTTTCTAAGGTATTTTGTGTGGTGATCTACAATTCCACTGAAGTTATTCTATGATACTGTGAGTTTTGCAATAGTAAGAGTTGTGCAAATGATAGTGGCTTGGATTTTACTTTTTTGAGGTATGACTTCTGTGTCATCCATAAAAGAAAGAAGAGTTTTAGAAAATAAGAAATTTGGGGAAAAAATGTTGAAAGTAAAATACTTTAGAGCATTATTTTTAAATATTTTGCATACAATTGCAGAAAATTTTGGAATGAAATAACATTGCATTTAAATCAAAACATTATTTTGAAAATGTCAGAGTTACTTATGTGGGGATGGGGAGTTGCATCACTGAGTCAGAAAATTCTATGTGCTCAAAAGAAATTCACAAGTTCCAGTTTCTTCTAAAATGCGTGTTCCACCAAAACGTTTCTTTCCTCCACACCTATTTAATTTATAAAGCCTGCTGGGAATACTTATAGCACAGTCAGCAGGTGAAGTTATTACACGTGGGTTTGTTATGGCTTTGTTATTTTGGGAAATATATGAGGAGATGTAGATGTTTTTAAAAAGCTATTACTATTTGCTCATTTATAATTGGTCCTCATGTCAAAATGCTATGGTGCATGGCAAGAAATTTTCCTCTTTTTAGTCAGAAGATGGCAGGTGTTGTGATTTTGTGCAGGCTGAGATTTTTAGAAGACAAGAAGCAGAAACATGGTATCTGTCCTGCTGGAGATAGTACAAATAGTGCAAACAGTAGGGTGAGAATGGCTCATGTCCTCAATGGTTAGAGCTGTCTTTCTTTAGAGCAGATACTCTATACACACTAAGTAGTTTTTGATTTTTATGCCCCTGGAATTCTCTGTCCCCTTATGGCCATAAGCCATTATTATTTGGGTAAGAGTGGGATGACTGAATGAAGTGTTTGAAGTCACTTATGGGCCATGCTACAGCCCTCCAAAATGGTGTTTTTATACAGGGAACAGGCACTTGCTTTCCATAGTGACAATTTCTGCTCTGTTGGGAACCAAAGGGGTGACATTTGTACCAGAAAAGGGTCATTAATACTTGCTCGTAAAATAAATTAAATAGTCTTGATTTATTTATTTTGATTTTAAAAATTCTTAACCCAAAATATATAATTATGTTTTTCACCTGAAATTACCAGATTAACATTACTGAGAATCTAAGATGGGTCCTTTTTACCACATGAGATCATAATGGATAAAAAGAATCAGTGAAGTTTTCCTTTCTTTATTCACCGAGTGAAACTCATTTCAGAGGGCCAACAAGGTCGTTGAGGAATGTGTCACCTAATTTCCCCTTCAAGAGCTTCAGTAAGAGAACATGTGGGATTTCCTGGATGAAACAGCTGTTAAAGAGTTCCCTCATGGATTGCTTTTGAGAATAAAACTTATCTGTGTGAGCACAGGCAGGAAAAAAATGCTGACAAACTGAAGAACCAAATGGTCCTAAAATGGGTGTTCTGCAGTCAGAAAATTTGTTCAGCTGAGTGGGATTTCCCTCTCTTTTTTTCCTTCACTAAAGAATAGCCATTTTTCAGAGCATGTGTGACATAAAGGAATATGGCTAATGAGATCCTAATTCAGGTAATTGAGAATTCCAAATATTTTGAAGTATTGTTACCAAACATAGAGCTGTTCTTTGTGCCTACTTCCCATATCCTCATTGGCTTCTGCCAAGTGCTGAATAATCTGGCAATAAGTACTGAGAAAATATTTTATCGTTTTCTTTTCCTTTTCAAGTATGCTTTAGTATTTTTTTTTTCCTTTGGTCATAACTGAGTAAGAAAGAACTTATTCTGGGAATGAGCAGCTCCAGAGGCTTTTGAACTAGGAGAGCTCTGAATTAAAAACTAAACTTTTGAGAACACAAGGTGAGGGAAGCAAATGAAATACAAATAAACTGGACCCTCTTCAATTGAGCAGTTTTTGTAGTCTCTGTTGTTCCTTTGCACTGGAGCTATAGAGGCAGTCTCAGAAGTAACTCCTATAATGTAAGTTTTTAAGGTTAAAACTAGCTTCTGCTCATGGTGCAAGTGAGTATCCAGAAAAGACAGAGAAGTATAAGAGCAATACATTGCCTACAGAGGCAGCTGCACTCTGGGATGGATCTGGAGAGTGCGTGACAGCCCCCATCTCAGACTGAGAAGGGCAGGGACACTGAGTACACACAAAGAGGGCTGCATCAGGGACGTGCCTGGCAGAAGGTGTTCCTTCTTTTAGCTGGAATAATTTTGAAGACCCTACATTTCAGTTCAGATACATGATTTTGAGGATCTATCATTTTTCTCAGTCAGTAACACACTTGCATTTTCACCATCATCTGTGCTGAGTTCCTGCATTGCTGTGAGTAACTCATTTTGGGCTGGCAAGCTACATGCCCTTCCAGGGAACTCTTCCCTTCCACAGTTCCTGGACCAGTTGTCTGATCTTCCCAAAATCTCCTTCATGTTTCTGCAAGTTAGGGCTTAAAAATTCTCATGGGGAAATACTGCAATTTTGGCCCTGTGATAGCCAAGCCTTTATTGCTGGCACTTCAAAGAGGATTTTTCTCCTACAGACAGCCATGTGATACCAGCACAGCACAACATCTAACTGCACACACCGAGTCTTGCCAAAGGAAACACTGCATTGGGCTTCACCCACAGGAGTCACAGAGTCCGAGCACTTTATCAGCCATCCAGCAAAGAAATCGAAGACATGAGAGATGGAAGGAATGATTGGTCATTTAATCTCTTTTTCTGTTTTGCTGGTCTGGTTGCCAGGGAGATACTGTATTAAAAGGAGTGGTCCACATATTAGCTTCACTTCATCATGAAAACAGCATTTAAAAAGAAAGTTTAAAAATACTTGTGAACCAAAAATATTATTGTGTGGTTGTTTAGCCAAGGTCAAATAATTTAATGCTTTCAATATTCCTTGTAAATTGTCTTCAGGCCTTTTTCGGTGTTTCTCTAAATTCTATCCAGGTTTTCCTACTGATACCCCTATAGGAGAAAAAGTCTGTTTAGATCAGCATACCATGCTTTTCCAATTCAAATTCAGGGGCTTGTTTATGGAGAGTGCTTTAACACAGTTCACTCCTTCTTCCCATGTTCCTGTTTTGGTCCTTCTAAAAGGCTTCCAGGGCAGACTCCCTCTGTTTAGTCTTTTGTGGAAAATGAAGATGAATATGAATTCCACTAACTTTTTTCCCCCCTCATGCTTTTTCCTTGATAGCATATGATACAAGTACTTCTAAGTTGAAAAGAAACTCAGTGTAAGTATTCACTGAAGTTAGCATGGCAGACACTTGCTCTGTGAAAGTTACCAGGAATGGAAAGAAGGTAGAGAAACCTGTGGGTAAAAATTGAGACGAGTTTTTAGCCTTCTTTCAAAGAAGAGGTTTAGGAGGGATGTAGGATGTCCTGGAACAAAAGTGGTCCTGCCCCATTGGGAAAGGAAACTATTCCTGGGCAGGGCTCAACCTGACCTTGTACCATACACCACTGCAGGTTGTATCTGGGGAGCAGATGCAAAGAGGATGGTGTGGCTACCAGGGAAAAAATCAACCCAGCTGCTTGTTTTGTTAGTTCAGTTGTAGAGGTGGTGTGACAAGAAACTCCAGGGCAATGTTTCTAACTTCCAATTGCTGCTTCTGACAAAGCTGGAGAGAGCACTGGTGGGAATTTACCAAGGTGAAAGGACTGGAGAGGTGATGGCCCCCTGATCTGGTGCATAATGCTGGCTCTGTGAAATTAAACTACTTCTAGCCTTGAAAGAAACTGATATCCCAACAGACTAACAATCTCATTTGAAACAATACAACCTCAAAATTTTTGCAGAAGAACATGCAGTGAGATTCTTCTGAATTCAGTCATCATCCCATTTGTTTAATGAGTTAGTTAGCACAAAGTAATAAGTTAAAGGAAACACTAAGCAAATATGAATGTTTTCTAAATTATTAGTGGGTATAGACGTAAACTTTGTAATGTGCTGGAAGTGTGATCAGCCATTATCTTCTGAGAGTCCATGCAGCTGAGGAAGTAGATTGAAAAGCATTCCTCATTGTGTAGTAAATGACATTAACATTACCTCCTGCTTCTGAAGCACTCTGCATTACTATTCATATACATCTGTACTTGTGGGCATTTGCAATATAATTGTATCCTTCTGCCACATTGTAGAGGTGTCTTGACTAGTCCTGCAAAATACAAAAACCTAAAACTTCTGTGGTGGTGTCCAAACAGTGCTTCAAAACCTGCAGAGCAGGTGTGTCACTGTGAATTTCAGTGACTGGCTGTTTAGTGCCTAGATTGTCATGAAATTTAATATGAAAGCCAAAGAAAGGAGGAAATCTCCAAATAAATCTTAGCAAGACAGTAATTTGATGTCTTCATACATCTCTAATAGGCAGGATTGTGTTGATGATCCTAGATCCATGACTAGTACTGGACTGGACATCCTGTGGCAGTTTTGTTGGAAGAAATTTGGAATTCTAAAGTGTAGATAGGGATCATAAAATCTCACAATGGGAAATCATACCTTATATATCAAATCAGATTGTCAGGGACTGCTTTCCTTAGCACTGCACTGCTGCCATGAAATAGTAATTCATTACTCAATCCATAGGGATGTAGCCATCCACCCGAATGTAGATTTCTTTTAGAGAAGTGTGGAACTTCAGATTCACTAAAGGATGATGGGGAACAACTGCAGCTCCTCCTGCTGGGTGCTCCTGTAGTGGAGCACCAGCATGCTGTGAAGGCTGCTGACCAGGAGTTAAGGAAGCTGTGCCTGGTGAGGAAGACTGAAACTTTTGGTCAACAAATGGCCATTCACAGGTTTGTTTAATGAAAGGGAAAGTACTTTCTTTCAGGCTGCTTTGCCTCTGTTTGACAGTCTTATTTAAAAAAGGTGGATAGTAAAGCAAAGCAGAGCTGTGCTCTGTGTCCTTGTGTCTCATTGCTCTGCTCTTCAATCCCTGCAGTGGCTCATACAGGTGTTAACAGGGCTGGCAAAGGCTTGTTGGTGTGTCCTGCCTACTGACACCCATTCATCCTTCAGTACCAGTGTCAGGCAACTAGAAATGGCTGTAAAGTTCTTTTAGTTTATAAAAATTTCCAGAAACATTTCCTTCAGTGCAGTTTTTCAATTGAAATGTGGTGCAGACAGAGGCTAGGTATGTGAAATCCATGGCTACAGGAGTATGTTTTAAAGTCTCCAGGCCACAAGTTTGCTCCTCTTGCCAAGAAGAGAGGAAAAATTTATAAACTGGAAAAAGAAATGAAAGGAGGTCAGGAACAAACCAGAAAAAAAGTAAAAGAATAGTTAGAGAAATACAAGCAGAAAAAGAGACATGTATTATATTAATAATGCAACTTTTTAATCAGTTGCTATGGAATTCTAACCTTATCTCCAAAAACAGCAATGATAAAACTGGAGGTTAATGCAGGGATCTTAGTAAGTTCAATAAAGCCAGTTTTAAACCTTAGTCCTTGGCAGAAATAATTCAGTGCTATGGTATATATTATAACTATTAACTAATAATTATATTTCATTTTTTGTAATAGATAATATTGTAGATTTCCAGAATACTATGTGGTAGACACAATACAGATACAGAAAAAGATACAATCCCTGAGCCTGATAGTTTTGACCTAAATAAAATTAAGAAGTTTACTTCATCATATTGGTGGAAGAGGAACCGGAAACTCATCATGCTAAATACTTTTGGCAAGGGATTCTTAAACTGTTCTGTTCATCAACCTGGGTTTCACAGCATAAGACTAAAAAATATGTTTAGTTCATCATCCAAACACTGTTCATCCAAACATTGTCTCAGCAATATCACCTCCTTATAAACAAATGTGTGTTCTTTGTTGAGCAGATGATCTCTTTTCTTTTCCTCTTTTTGACAAAATTTGCCCTCTTCCCTGCATAACATTTTTTCCTGCTTTTCTACTCTGATTCAGTTTTTATGAATTGAAATGTTTTCATCTGAGTGATTTAATTACATCTCCTGTTAGCATAATTCAGGACATTTAAGATACATGTAAGAGTGACAGTTTTAAATGCAAAATCTAATTAAGCCTATAAAACCTTTCTTGTGAACAAAAGAAACTGGTAGCATTATAAGACAATTTTTTTTCTTTAAAACATCCAAATTGATCAAAAATGGCGAACTAAGCTCTAAAACATTTACTGCAGAGATAACACTAATTCCAGGAAATAAGTGGAAGGTACTAGGTTGGATTAAAATTGGCAGCCTAGATTATGTAAATTTTACATTTAAAAACTAACAAGCAAATTAATAACTGTCTTCTTTAGTAAATAAGGATTCTATTGGTAATTGAGTGGATAACTTGTAAAAAGGCTTAATGGAACAACAATTTGTAAAGAAAATGTGTAGTCATTTTTATGCTCTTAATGCTTGAGACAAAAATACAGGCATTAACTTTTTAATGTATGATTAGCAGATGCAAATCAAAACTGAATTTTGGTTGTTTGGTGGTCTATCTTAGCTGATAATAATAATTACAAGGACATACATTATTTTATGAAATAGAAAAATCTTTAGTTTGTCATCCATGGAACAAGTCACGATATCACAGCTACTGTTACAATAAATGTTACAATAAATGATGTTGTGACCAGCAGAGGCAGAACAGGATCAAAGGAGTGGGAGGCAGCTGACAGAGCTGAGTGCACAGGCTGAGCAGCAGTGAAAGTTCTGTGCTCCTTTGATACAGTGATTTGTCAGGAACAGTCCAAATATGATTTATAATTAAGGAAGGTGGAGAAGCTCGTCTCATGGGTTCTCTGCGTAGCCTTTTCATTAAAATAATTGGAAACAAGGTACCAAAACATTTATGAACATGTTAAATATGAATGGAGAACAAACCATCAGTCAGTAAGGAGCCTGTCTAGCAGAAGAAGTGAAAAACAGCTTCCTTGAGAAGTTAAGAAGATATGTGAGTGTTCAACAGTGTATTTTCATAGTGAGTAAGCTCAGTGCCATTTCATCCTGTTGTTTCTGTACTGTGGTCTGGGTGAAAAGTTGACAAGGTTCACCAGCTTCAAAGATCCGCAGCTTAACTGAGCAACCCACTAGCAGGAGTTTTAATCTGGTATAACATCTCGTCATCAACTTGGGCAGATTTTTCTTACTGTCAGATTTTGCCAGTTATAGCCTTTCTTGGTTCATCTTGGTCTAGGAAGGAAGCTTTGAATATATCAAAGAAACAATTAGAGGAGACAAAACTATCAGGGAAGAAAGAAGTTCAGGCAAAGCTTGAAATACCTGTCTAGATTTCAACAGTTCACTATACTGGAAAAATGCCTTTTGTTTAGTAAACACACTATGTTCATCACTGGAACAAGACAAACTTGCCCTTGGAGACAAAGAGAAGACACTGGAGAATAAACATTTCTAGTCCTAGAACATATACTCAATGTAATGTAAGGTTTGTATGTAAGGTTCATTTATCTTACTGAATAAAAGCCCTCCCCACATTGAGATAGGTGTCACAATTCTACTTCAAAGTGTACTCATATCTCTTGTACTTTAGCTAATTTCTCTGCATTTGAATGTCGTATAAAACCCCCACATCTTATTTTGCTTGTGTTTGTTATAATATGATGAAAGATGAAGCCCAGAGTGGTAAATCTGGGCTAAGTTTTGGGGCAGAAACATTGGTAACGTGTCTGCATCTCCCCAAATCTAGAAGAATGGGTTAAGACACCAATGTTGTTTGGCTTTGTTTAACCATACACAATAATCTTAAAACAAGACCCACCTGAGCATTTTCATTGCTGCAGAGGGGAGAGTGCCCTGGCTGCCCAGTTGCCTAGGAACTCAGGAACAAGAAAGATGATTTCCCATAAATATTCTGTTATTGGAAGAATTTTTTTATTTTAATGTGTACTTATATGATCAGTGTCTTGGTTCTATTCTCTCAGCTCAGTTTTGATTCTGCATTAAGCAGAGACCAAAACCATTGTGGTTAGTTGGGTTTTTTCTCTCCAAGAAATAATATGCCTTTTTCTCACACAAAGTATGTGATGGCTTGAATATTTGGTAGCTTTTTTAAATTCCGATGCTTGATTTTGTACAAGAGAAAAACTTTCTGTGAAATTAAAGAAACTGCATTTCAAGTAGCATGACCTTGATGAAGCTGTTGTAGTAGGGTTGGAAATAGATGATCTTTAAGATCCCTTCCAACCCAAAGCTTTCTGCGATTCTATACTATTATTCTATGACTTAAAATTGAATTAGCTTTAAAGTATCCCACTTTATAATAGCTGCTAGTTTTTAACGGTTCCAATAGCAAAAATATAAATAATCATGATTAACATTGTTTTGGTAATATGGAGTGATTGGGGAAAATATTTTATTTTTAATAATATTAATTTTTAATTTTTTCCCANATTTTTAATTTTTTCCCATATTATTTCCAAAACCCCGAACAGTCTGCTTTAAAGACCAGTAGTTTTAAGGTACTCAGGTTGCAAGGTTCTCAAGCAAAATTTTTCACAACCTGTTTTGTTCTTTGTCCTTGTCAGATTTTAACTTTACCCAAGCTGACATTTTCCTCAGAGTACTTCTACTCAAGTAAATTGGGGGGGGATGGGGGGGATTGGAATGGATAAAGTATTATTATATCTTACTGTGAATGTTTTGGTTATCCAAACCTCATTGTCAGTTTCAAAGTCACCGGAAAATTTTAGATATGGAAATCCTCTATAGCTGTCCCCAGGATTTAATGCTTCTCCCAATGAAGTCAGTACTGGTCCTGTTCCCAGCTTCAGTGTGAGTGCCTCAGCCAACACATCCAGATTTACCCTGACCTGTGGAACTTAACATCTTGGTCACCCACATTAACAGGGAGATCTCTGCACTTGGGGGAGAGAAAAACTGTTTTGAAAGCAAAAGAATTAAATATTTGAGCCTAGAGGAAGGCGAAGGAGGAAAGTAAGGAGGTTAAAAATAAGGCAGAACAAAAAGAAGGGCAGTGAGGGGAATTAACCTGGTTCATCAGATGTTTTACTTGTGGGTGCAGTTGGGAAATCCTTTCTTAGAGTCAGCATGAAAACTAACTCCAGCTCAGGGCTCCATCGAGCATATCCTTGGCTGACTTGCTTCAATATGAGCCAAACCACTGAAGTGTAGATGAGGGAAAGAGATGGAGATGCCAAATACTGGGATGCAGCTGTCTGAGTTTTCCATATTAAAGTCAGCAAAATAGAGATCTACATATTTTGCAAAACTGAATCCATTCTCCAAAGGAAGGTCATAGAATTAAAACAAAAACATCAAAACATCCCAAAACTTTTATAAATAATGATTGCACTGGGCTTTGATGCTCATTCTTACCTGACAGATGGCAAGCCCAGTTCATCTAATCATCTGGGGAAAATCATGGAGGGTATAGTTCATAGTCTGTAGCCGTATTTCTTAATTAAATAATTTAAGGCAATTAGGACTATAAATCTCTTCATTATTTTTTTACTTCTCAGAATTCAGTAATTTTGTAATTATTTGATTAAGTTCAGGACATCTCTTCATGTTTTTGTCTCTCTTTCGTTTTCTTCTCTCTTTCTTAACTGACATTTCATCCATTTCATATTTCATTCAAACATAATGCACTCCCAAATTCTTTAACTTTCTGCCTTTTCTGCTTCATAGCAGTCCTACCTCCACACCCACTCTGAGTCTTATCCAATACCCAGTGATGTTAATAGAGGAAAATTCCATCAAAATCAGCAGATTTGGGGCAAGTTTGTTCTCTAGCAGGTAGGAAGTACATGTATGAAGCACAACTATTAGACCAAGGGGAAAATCCTGACTTTTCCAGACTTCTTTTTAAACAAATCACTTAAAAACTTGGCATCCTGAGGTCCTATAATTCTCATACTAATGATGATACTCACCAAAATAAGGCAATTAAGATCTGACAGATAAAGAAGGTATAAAACTTGTGGACAATACTACTCCTCCTGAGGACAGTCCCATAACAGCATGGGAAACTGGGAGGTTGCTGCTCCATGTTGCTTTTTGGATTAGTCATTAGACAACTCTTAGTCCATGTTGGGGCCCTTCCAAGGTGTCTGGTGTTGGTGAGGGAAAGAGAGAGAGGGGTGATGCTGGCAGATGTCCCAGGGCAATACAAAATAGCAAATTAAGCAAAACATGAAGACAATGGTTGCTTGTGGTTTAGAGAGAAGTTACTCAGTAACTTCAGGTAAGAAATCAAGGAGTTCCTTTTTTCTCTATGGAGGAAGAGGGTGGTGGTGCAGAGGTGTGTAACACCATAGTTTACAGGGCTGCACAGACCTGTGCCTCTCCAAGGTAGCTCTGGAGCTTCAAGGGTTTGAGCTCTGGATCATTCTATACTTCAATCTGCTGGAACTTCCATATTAACCCAGCACCAGTTCTGTGTTTTCCCTAGCAGAATGAGCTCAATTAAAGGAGAGAGCCCTTCACAGACCATTGCGTGTCCAACTGTTCTGAGCAAGGGATCTTTCTATTGTGATATTATCAGGAGGTGGCAAAAGAAAAAAAAGCAAGACTGACAAGAAAAGTCAAAATCCATTTTCTGCTTGAGATGACATTGAAGTCCAGGTGTCCATTGCAATACTCTTCCAACAGGAGGCCTGGTCAGGCAAAAAATAGGTAAAGTGACTCTCAGCAGGGCATTAAAGTCCCTTTTTTCTTTTCCCTTTTTTTTCTTCCTAATGATTTCTTTCTGTAAGAATGCAAAGTAAAGCCAAAAGTCTCTGAGGTATCTTTTCAACAGATTTCCAATCTGTAATGATGGTTCCAATTGCCAAAATGTTTAAAAGGCCTCTGAAAGTCAAACACTGCAGAAATAAAACCCTTTCTCATGCCTGAAGAACTAGATTATGCAATTTTTATGGAAATCTTTAAAATAGGATCATAACAAAGGTCTGACATTTTAGTACATAATGTGGAGTGCATAGATAACCAGACTAGACATTCCCTCCAACAGTCCTATAAAAAAGAGTTTAAAAAAACTTTAACATTATCATATCTAGAGTTACAACTGTTTCAAAAAAGTGGTTCTCATGACAGAAGAGATTTAAATATTTGCTTAAATACTTAGGTAAATATAAAAAAATAAATTAATAAGAGATACTGCTCTGGTTTTGATTCTAATCAAAAGGGGAGCAGCTGGTTATGAATGTGAAGGAGAAAGGAAACAGGCATGGCAAGGAGCTGGTGACTTCCCTGTGCTTGGGAAAAGGAGAAGCTTCCTGAGAGCAGGAATTCATAAACTCAGAATTTGTAGGCAAGATTTCATAAATATGTAATCCAAAGTAAAGTGGCTTAAGGACATAAAGGAAGTCTTGAAAGAAAATACTCCAAAAGAACAAGCATAATTGGTCCAAGAGTGGTGAAAGGGTAAGAAGTTTATAGGAGTTCTGGTAGCTTTACACTGGCATTTAATTCTAGAAGGAAATACATAGAAAATCAGAGAGAAACTGGATTGGCTATAAATTAATTGTAAATCAACAGCACTAGCACTTGGCTAGGGACAGTAGAGCAACTAGCTGATATTCTATTTCTTCTAAGTTAATATTAATAATGTTTTATTATTCTTTTATTATTAATGATTCATGTTTTTATTAACACATTAATATTAATTTAGACATGTATACAGTAACAGAAAGCACAATGTCATTTCCAGTTGGCTGTTCCTTGGGGAGGAGAGCCACCAAAAGATGTTACCCAGAAGATACAAGTGTTTTCTGCATCCATACTAATTTAAAAGTAATTAGTTGGTAACTAATCCAACACTGGGTAAGGTCTCAGTCTAGAACAGAAGTACAATACATTAGAGAGCCTTAGGTGAGCTGGGTGTTTTAAATCATTTGAATTTTACAAAAGTCATCTATAAGTGCCTAAAGAACTTGATGAAGAAAGCTCAGAAAAAATTTAAAAATTTCTCTCTGAGAATTTGTAGAGATCAAGTTTAACACTGGGTGTATAAAAACAGCAAATATAGCACTTAGCTTGGAAAGTAAAGAGCTGGGAAATTCTAGTTAAGCTAAAGTGGTCTATTATTTGGTCAAATTATTGACCAAAGCAAAAATTAAAGAAACCATCTGTAGACATTTGGAAGAAAACACAAGTATGAGCAATGTGTTTTCTCAAGGAAGGTTCATATCAAGCTTATCAAATTTCCTTGTACAATGAAAAACTCATTCTAGATGAGTGAAGCAAAAGATAACATGGGTTATCTTGGAGACAATTTGAGTTATATTAATGACAAGCAAGCTGGGAAGATGTAATCTTGCTGAAACTGTTATGCCCACATATAGGACAGCATTGGAAGCCAAAGAGAAGGTATCACTATGTTGAGACAAATCTTCAATACCAGAATAAATTACAGTGATAAAGAAAAGAACTGTATTATTAAACTTGCCATAGATAAGCAGCTGGAAGAGACTTCAGGAAAAAAAAGCTTTGGGTAAAGATTCAAAGAAATTGTGAAAGATTGGAGAAATCATCCAAATGATTGTTCAAAATTCACTGGAAACAGCACAGATTAGCACCAGGAACAACTGATTATCTGAATCTAGGATAGGGACGACTGAATAGGTGGCTGAGATTAAAAAAAAAAAATAGAGATTCAAAATGAACACGACCCTAAAGTGTCACAATGTTGGGAGAAGGCAACCTCAACCGAGACGCACAAATAAGAGTGTGGCCTCCAAACCACAATAATCCAGATACTCTGTGCACAAAGACAGTATCTGGTGTTGGGCTCTGCCTTTGAAGCAATGTATAGGTAACTGGAAGAAGTTTACAGGAGCAAGGATTTATCAGAGGGCTACAAACAAAGGTGTATGGGGATAGGATAACTTATTTGGGATTCATTAACTAGAGACAGACAAGGCTGAGCATGGAGGCAGGTTAACAACCTTCCAAGTAATGTAAGGGTTAGTTCCAAAGTGTAAGGTAGAGTCTGTAATGAATAGGGCAAGAAATGATCAGCCTAAATCAGCATGAAAGGTTCTGGCTTAACATAGATAGAAACTTTTTAACAGGAGTGATTGTGAAGCATTTGGGCAGATTGCCTGAGTAAACTGTGAAACTGCAGTCAGTGGTGGTGTTTAGAAACAAGTCATAACAGGTATTTTTCTCCTCAGCCTTTTCATTCTTGTGCCCAGACAGACCCTGCCTTACAGCTTGATCATATTTTTTAAGTTGTAACTACAGAAAGAAATTCTCTGCAATAAATTCTGTAAGAGTCATGGCCAGTTAGGTGCAGAAATACAACAGAAAGAGAAGTGGGGGAATACAGGGAAACCAATTGAAGATAAATATTAGGTTGTTGCATATTTTTCTAACACTTTTAACTCCCAAAGACTAAAGTAGAGAGGATCTGTAACATCACTGCAGTGAGAGTCCGAGAAAAGAAATGAAATTGAGAGAGATTTTTTTTATCCTTGGGACTGAAATGTACGCAACTGCTATTTGTCTGCAAATACGCTCTGTGGCAGAGAGACTTGAAAACATAAGATGAAATGATTAATTATTGTACTTTCTGATTTTTCTCAAGAGGACATGACACTACCTCCTAGCACTGAGCTGCCAGGTGTCACACCTGCAGTCTCTATGGCTGCCTCTCCCTCAGGACTCAAATCCATGCTCTCAACTTTTGCAGTCTCTGCTTCTCTCCCCAGTTTGGGCCAAAGTTGAGTAACTTTGTTGTTGCCTGTTGAATAACTTCCTCCTCAATCCTGTAAATGCTGTAGATCTTACTCAGTGTTGGATGAAAGCAAAGATCAAAACCCAAATTCTTTTGAAGAATTTCATGCTAGGCTTGTCTGTGCTCTGTATTGTGAGATGACAGAGCCAATGCCCATCTGAGGGCACATTTATGAGAATTCTCACCACATCAACAGGCTCATTGAATTCAAAGGATGTTTCTGCTCACTGCTTCCTATGATCCATCCACAAGCAGGAGTGATCAGGACAGGGACCATTTTGTCTGTGTACAACTCAAGAGTACATAGATTATGTATTATACTAAGAACTTGAAAAGAATAATACCACAACTTGATCTCTAAGCAAGAATTTTCTCACTTGTTTTATATATAATGTATTTAAACCTGTCTTGTGATAAAATTAATGGATAAATCTTATATCCATTTCTGTCCAGTCAGACACCTCTCTAGTAATAGCTGTATTTATAGGTGTGCATGAATATTAGGAGTAGCAGATGAAGTTTTCCTGAAAAACCTGTTTCTGGAAAGATTCCTTCAGTGCACAGTAACTTCTGCAAAAGTGTTTCACTCCACTTTGATTATAGAACAATGACAAAGAAATAGTGGCAGTGAAATAAACATCTCAGTGTCATAGAGAAATGTAATCAAAGATGCTAAGGATGCATATTTGTAGTTGCTTCCATATCATTACTAATTTAAAATCAGACAATCTTGTTCATGGGATTAGCTTTTAATTTATTGCAATTTATCAATTTTAGCCAGTTCTAATGAAAAACCCAGTGCTAAATAACACTACATCAATAATTTTTTCAAAATTACTACTTTATGTTTATATTTTAGTTCTGGTATTTCATATCTAGATGTGCTTAATCTGTAAAGAGAGTGGGACACAAAGTAAATGCAACTTAAGGCAAATGCATATGAGGTGCTTCTGGTGAGGCCTGGAAACAGCAGATAATGCACAGGATGCAAACTCCATTGCAAAGTACTGAAACTAAACTTTGCTTTATCAACTTTCTCTTGACAAGCTGTAGAAAGCATAGAAATAATAACTACAGATATTTTCTTTTATCTATGTGACTAATCTTGGTTGGTTTAGACTTGACATCTTTGCTTTTTGTTTCAAAGAAGGATCAGAAGACTGAAAGAAAAAAGGAGTAAGTCTTGAATGGATATAAAACAATAGTGATTTATACTCTCCTGTGAATATTTTTTTTCCAGCTCTGATTTTAACATTTTTTCCTGGTGTTCTGATGAGCAAAATGCCACTACCAGTTTGAAGAGAGACAAACTCATTCCGTTATGACACAGCAGCTATGACAACCTCTTTTATTGTTGCTTAATGGTATGTTCAAGAATGTCAAAACAGTTTCCAAATATTTCTGGTTTTGCTGTCTCAGGGACATGAAAACAGCAGCTTCACTTGTATTGAAATATTATTCAGAACAGCTTAATACTTTGAGAGCATTTCTTGGCATCAGAGTGCTCGCCCACATTTCTAGTCATAAATTGTCCACTAGTGTTAAAGAAGCTAGACTCTTTAAGACAGACAAGTAAGCTATACTCAAAAAACCAGAAAAACAGAAGTGCTGATTAATTGAATGTGGAGACTAAATTCTTGGTGGTTACTATTTAAATCTTCATTTCTCATTCACAAAAATCAGAGAATTGTCCAGTTCATCATGACCTGTGGTTTCCATTTGAAATGACTGTGTATGATTGCCTGCTTTGATATATAAAAACTTTTGAATGGTTTTTGGGAAAGTGGTGCCAAATCATAAAAATCACCATAATAAATGACATGCTTATCAGCAAACTTCAGCAGTCAGAAGAAGGAATTTGCTGGACACATGAGATGAAATGGAGTTTTAAAAATTAGGCAAAATTATTATACGCTTTTTTTATATGTACAGTTGGGGGAAAATATAACAAATCATTGGATCATAGAAAAACTCATGTTGGAAGGGAATTTAGGATGTCTCTATGCCAACCTCCTGCTCCAAGCAGGAGGGTCAGACCAGATTGCTGAAGGCTTTGGGCAAGCCCAGTTGGGGTTGACTCCCCCACGCCCTGGATGGAGCCAAACAGCCTCTGGGTCACCTGCTCCAGTGCCTGACTGCCCTCAGGGGGAAAATTCCAGAGGTCTGAACCTCTCCTCCTTCAGCTTCTGCCCAGAGTCTCTCATCTACCCAGCAGGCACAGCAGGGAGGAGCCTGGCTCCCTACGTCTGACAGCCTCCTCATGGGCACTGCCTGGGGGCTGCTGTTACCTCCCCCCAAAGCCTTCCCTTCCCCAGACTGAACCAGCCCAGCTCCCTCAGCCCCTCTGCAAGGACGTGCTCCTACATTTACCATCTCTGTCTCTCAACTGCACTCACTCCAGTGTGCCAGTCTCTTGTGTTGGCGCTGCCAAAATATACAATACACCTCAAACTCACAAAATTGTTTCTGTCTCCATCTTCCCCACTGTAGAAGAGCAGCTCATGAGGTGACAGTTTGAAACTTTCAAAAGGCAAATCAGGTCCCAGGTGGAATACCACAGGGCTTGATCCTTGGTCTAATGATTTTCTCTTATACCTATACTGATTTTTCTTTTCCAGTTCTTAGATTCACACTGTTTCCCATTCCTCAGTCTTGTGTGACAAATTGGTTCAGATTGCTGTCTACCAGAGGTGCAAATGTGCATTTTCACTTTTTTTCTTTAATCTGCACCTCTGTTTGCTGAGCCAAATAGAAGTCTTGCTCTGCATCAACTAACCTTGAGAATGGCAAATACAGCAATGGCCAAACCACACTGCTTTGCTTCCAGATGATCTGAAGGCTAATGGGACCTTTATCCTGCTGCCAGAACTCACTGTTCAGTATCCTAATGCTGGCCTGACTTTTGCTGCCTTTATTGGTGGTGGAGGGTAAAGGGAAAGAAAATTAATTTGATCAAAATGTATTTAATCAGAATCACTTGAGGATGTTAAGAAAAAATCAGTAGAAGTAACACGATCGTGACAGTTTCAACATAAGAGCAATCCAAGTTTTTTCACTTCTTAGGTGCAGTGCTTCCAAAATGTGCTTACTTCAGAGCACATTCTTTACTTCTTGGTGTTTCAAAGTCAGAAAAAATCCCCAAAACAAGCATAAAGCTGCTAATTGCATTGGCTGCTCTATGCAATGAAGAGCACACTGGGTTTCTGCAGCTGTCCAGGCCAAACCTGACCCTGACCTGCTGAAGTTGCTGGGCACACACTGCCTGGGCTTGTGTTCCACAGACATGGGAAAGGAGAACATGCCTTCAATACCCCAACATTTCATCACAAAAAGACAAGCAGATTGTGATGTGCGTTGTGGGAAAGGGACCCAAGGAAATCTCTGAAATCAATGGGACTTGAGGGAACCCAAAATTTCACCTGTGCAGGAAGGGGCTGGGTACACCACAAGGCTCTGTCACAGCACTGACTCCTCCAGGCCATCTCTAGCCATCTTAATTTGGCCCTCTGGATTACAAAGACCCTCAAGAGAGGTTGACTTTGGTAAGTGGAGATAAAGACACTACAGTCTAGTCCACTGATTTAATTGTTGCCTTTTTAAGCTGCAGAGGACCATTATTTTCTACTGATCTTATTTCCCCAATAGCCACAAGGGAGGAAAACTGACTGAGAACAGTGTAGTGCTGGTCTGAGGGGTGAGAGGTGACCACTCTTTGGCAAGCTGAACCTGAACCTTTTCACATTATTCTATGGCCACCATCACTAATGAATTGTAACCTGCTTTTTTTTCGAAGCACACCAGAAATACCATAGCTGCATGGAAGGCTCGGTGCACGCCCCGCAGCTGACTGAGGTAGCTGCAAGCCCACTGTCCATAGCTCTACAGTAAAGAGGTTTCCTTTCTTGGCTCCCACAAAGAGTAGCTTAAGCTGGAAGATTTTCCTGATTTGGATGCATTTATAGTCATAAAAGTGGGAAAGAAATTCTTTTGAAAGAGAAAGGGGAGTATTATTTCGTACTGAGGTGCAAATCAGAAAAAGCCTGTTATCCCTGCTGAAATTTAGTGATTATAATTGTGGCATGAGCAAGGGAAGTGGCTCTTTCTTTTAAAGAGCTGTGGAAGAACAACTTTCTGCATATGCCAGCAGTTTACAGCTGATATCTTTTTATTAGCATACTGGTATATGTGCATTTCCTCCCCACCTCAAAATTACCTATGACTAGAGATTTAAATCTGAACTTTCTTCCATTCACACAGAGGTTTTCAGAGGATCCCAAGCTTGCACTCCCACACAAATCTCATTTTTATCTGCCACTGCTCTGGAGAGAGGCTGAGATGAAGAGTGTGCTTCGAAGAGGAGATTCAGGACTGCCATTCCACAGATTTAAGTTATGAGTAATCACGATCCACGCACCACCAACCATGTAAGTGGCTTTTGTATTCTCACTAGAAAATCTGTTTATTCTGTGCCTTCTTATACTTGTGTCTTTTATATTCACATTTTCACTTGACCATGCCATTTAGCAAATGATGCATGAACCCAGCTGTCCCCAAAGCTGTGACTTGAAGGAAAGAAGAAAGAGGGGAAATCAGTGACAAAATTGTGTTTCCCTGCAGCTCTGGAGTGAGGCTGCCCAGGACTCCTGGTGTGGAGGGAGAGTATGGGCACTCTCATTCCCACATCCTACAAGTGAGGCAGAGGTAAGGTCAATGTGTACCCAGGCCTCATCCTGGCACAGAACAGAGTCATGGCCAGGGTGAACATAAGGACTCACAAGTGAGTTGGAGTCCTGAGAATCTGAGAGCAGGAACCCTTGCCACCTGAGCTGAGGTGATGTTTAGAGTTAGGAAATAAAGAGCATGTGATGGTCTGCAGTGAAATGATTTTCAGGTTCTGTTGTGGGTGCGTGCTCATCTCAGCTCTCAGTGAGGCACTGGAACAGCAAAAGCATATCCTGAGCCTAAGAGATGGACCTTGCCTAGATCTAATCCAGAGTCAGATCAGAACTCTGCACCCTTGACCCTTCTTCATGCACCTGGCTTTGGTGAGTATGGTTCTCAAGTGAGAAAATGAAAAAACTGTGGAACAGAAATGTCAGCATTTTTTGGGGAATACATGTCTAATAGTATATAAGCGGTTAGTGTTATTTTAATTTCAACAGTCCTTGATGGATTTTCCTTTGTTAGCTTAAGAAGTGAATACAGGTGTTTCCCAGTTCCCTTTACCTGATTCAGATGCCTTGTGGGTTATATAAAAGATCAGGAGTACCAAGTTCCAGGTCATAGTTGAATATTGCTCTGGTTCTAGTTATATTCTTCCGTATTCTACCAACAGGAAAATTTATCCCAGAACAGAAAAAACAGAAACATGACAGAGAGAACTTATTTACTGTCTGGTATTATCTCCTAGACATTGATAGGAATGTGGAGTCATTCACTGAGAAAGGGAAACATGGTTCTCATTCAGAAGGAATGCAGCTTCAGCCATGCAGTTTACAGCTCAGTTGTATTTGAAGTTGAGCCTCACGATCTTGTGGCAGTAAAAATCATTGTGATTTATAGGAAAATGTCACTCTCGCTGTCTCCTCCATAAAATCTTTTTACTACTCTTGCTGAATATAAATCAGAATTATTTGTCCAACAATATCATAGTTTTGGCAAAATGTTGTGAAGACAAAAATAATCGTGTTTGAATTGTCTTGGCTTTATTCTACAGAGAGATATTACTGGAATTTATTGCCTTGCCAAGATCAATATCCTTGTCCTTAAAAATAGGTGTGTGTAACTGTATGTCTAAACTGATATTCAAACTAATTTAAGGATGTTCACCATGAAGTTTACCTTCAAATTGCAATCACAGTAGATCTAACTTCTTGAAATGAAGGTGACAGGATTTCAAAATCCCACTCTGATCATATTTGTAGCACTAGACTTCAAAGTCTTTGGGGCATTTTTTCTCTTTCCAGGGTGAAATCTGATGTGTCTCAGTATATTTGACTCTTATCAAACTACACTCAGGAATTTTAGTAGGCGATCAGCCTCTCTTCCTACATTGTATATTAGTTCAATTTCTAAGGAAAAATACTTGTGTGGCAAAAAGAAAATAATCAATTAATTGTTTGTCACAGTCCACTTTCTGCCTCTGCAGTGAAGCCAGTAGGGGAATAGATGAGAGTTAAAGGAAGGTAAAGGAGGCCAGGAGACAATAAGAGAGGTGATATTTAAGGCCAGACCTGAGCCACGTCTTCCAAAGCCAGAGCTAGCCAGGGGGTGCTGGCCAGCAGCATTTTAGCCATGTGTGGTTCATGGGTGTGTAATTGTTGTGGTTTCCTGAATTTGGCTGAGAACAGACTCAGGCTACAGGGACTGCGGGGACAGTCTCTCCAGTCTGCCCTAAGACCCAAGCAAAGTCCCAGCTCTGGCTTATTCCTGAGTGGAGCAGGAAGATTCATGGAGGCCCAGGAACACCTCTCACTGTTGGATGTTTGTGGAGTCCTCTGGGGATGGTGGATCTTGGCCAAATGAAGACAGTGGGGAAAAAGGGTTACCTTCCCTTGCACCATGCAGGAGACTGGCTTAGACAGAGATTGTAACCCTCCTTTCTGGCCTTTATGAATTTATGAGTTCACAAATCCTTCCCTGTACTTAAAAGACCTCTACTGCTGGCAGATGAGCATCTGTGCATGTCTACCATTGAAAATTAGCTGTAGAGCAGCTGGAACAGGCAGCACCTTCCTGACCCATAAATTATTCAGCATACCCAGTTCAGAGTGGTGCCCTGGTCAGAGGTACCAGCCAGAGATGCTCAGACCACAGGAGAGCTTGGGACTGCAGTGAAGGGCAGAAGAGACTCATCTGTCCTACGCAGCCAACTTCTTTTTTCTTAGAAGTCCACATCTCAAATAATATTGAGCAGTATTGTACAGGGGTATAGAGGACAAAATAATCCACCCCTTGCTTCAGTATCAATGTCAAAAAATTTCTAAAAAGTGAGATATAAGGAGTAGCCCAAGGCTGGGCATAACTTGTTCTAAGGCTTTGTTCTTTGGTGGAAAATGTGTCATCTAGGCCAAATTAGCTGAAATAGTGATCCAAAGGTAGCTCACAAATGAAGCAAAAAATATTTCTATGTCAAGTAATAAATAAAAATGGACTGCAGGATGATTTAATCATGGGTACTGACTGTATAAGCCAGAGCTGATGTGGACTTCAGAAGCAATATAATCTAATCTTATCTAATATATGTAATGTTCAGAAATGTTGCTAAGAAGCCCTGATATACCTTTGTTCCTTTTCATTTTCTGTCTATGAAAAATGCAGATATATCTCTGTGAAGAGTCATTATGGCATTCCTGAAACATACTGGTCCATTTTGACCACTTTGCTGAGTATTCAGAATTAGGTGATACAGATTTCTGTATCACGTGAAATAGAATATATCTGAATTAGAGGTAAAAATTTTAATAAGTTATAGTTATATTAACTATATAACTATATAACTAT